>ML810066.1:32543-52811 GCA_009831015.1 Picea engelmannii
ACCTTGAACATAATCTAGAAAATGTTTCCTATGGGGTGTGGCATGAAATGAAGCCCCCGAATCTACTACCCAAGACTCATAAATATTATCTACAGAAAGAATCAAAGCATCTTGTAACACATCACCTGTTACATTTGCTTCCTTATTTCTCTCCTATTGTCCATCTCTTTGTTTCTTTGGAGCTCTGCAATCTTTCTTCAGATGTCCTTTCTTCTCACAATTCCAACACTCTATCTTTCCAAGTCTAGATTTGGATATTCCCTTCCTAGAATTCCCATGGTTCCCTGAGCCCTTTCCTCTATCCTTTTGTCTTCCCCTGTTCTCTATGTTCAACACATTACCTGATGTCTCACCTGTGCTTTTCCGTCACATTTCCTCACTAAGGATAACACCAACAACATCATCAAATTTTAAAGTATTTGAACCAGAGACATAGTTACTTGCAGCCATGACCAAGCCATTCCATCTTTCTGGCAATGAGCACAAGATTAGAAGAGCCCTAACCTCATCATCAAAGTCCAATTTTACAGAACTTAGTTGATTAGTAACCGTATTAAATTCATTTAAATCATCTGCAACAGACCCACCTTCTAACATCTTCATATTAAATAATCTCTTCATTAGAAATACCTTATTAGATGCCGAGGGTTTTTCATACAGTTTAGCCAACGCGTCCATCAAATCCTTCATTGTCTTTTCTTTCGAAATATTGAAAGCCACCGACGCTGCCAAGCTCAGCCGTATCGTTCCTAGAGCCTTTCTGTTAAGAATCTCCCATTCTTCGTCCTTCATGGCCATCGACTTCTTTGCTACTCCGCCCAATGGTAGGAATAGATCATTCTGATATAAATAATCTTCCATCTGCATCTTCCATAACTAGTAGTTTTGGTCGTTAAATTTATCGACCCTAAACTTTCCATCTTCCGACATTGCTCCCACTCGAACCAAGAACCCTCTTTTCTTGCGAGTTACCTTTCGCTCTGATACCAGTTGTTAGAAAAACAGGACTGCAGAGCAATAAAATAAAACAAATGCAGAAACAAAACACAGAAGAGACACAATACAAGAGAGACATAGATTTATGTGGTTCACCCAGTGTGGGCTATGTCCACCAGAGAAATTGCCAGGTCCTTCCTTTATTATTATCCAGCAAATGAAGGGATACAACCTACAACAAAACCCGTTGTAACTTCCTCTTCTTTCTCTCACAGTCTCCTCTCTCAGAATACAATACTCGCCATAATGCATAGCCACAATACATTTCCCTCATAACAGAGGGTTGCCTTCTAGGGGAAAAAACCCTAACATAATTTCTATTGTTAGATTTGCGACCTTATAATGAACGGTCCAGATTTACAATGAAATTACAATATACATTTACAAGGCAATTTTTCCTTCGGGGTGTAAAGTCTTCATGGGGTATAAACACGGCTGAAAGCAAAGACATTTGAATCAAGAACATAATCAGGCTCCACAACCAACACATTCAATTAAGGAAACCATTATAATATTAGCATACATGAAAATTGCAAAAAGAATTCATACAATGAAACTTGCAACACTCAAATTAGGACAAATGCATTAATAATAGTCTAAGATACATTCACCAAAATCACATATTCTTGAAATGCCTCTTGCTCTTCATTAAATTAGGAGTAATAATACAGTTTGTCAAACACAAAGTGAAAAATTTCACTCTTTGTTACATTCATCTCTTTTATAAAATATTAGGAAGGGAATTTTCATATCTTGTAACTATCACTTTGTCAAATGACAGTTACAACTCTTCATCTCACCTTCCCTATTGGGATTTTTACAACAATTACAAAAATATCAAAATACATAGATCAATTACAATAATCAAGTGGCTTTGGGTGTTTGCATTTGATCTCTGAAGTTATTCCACAACTTGAAATATTCTACTATGGTCTCCATTCTGCTTAGCTGCATTTCCTCAAGATCAATTTCATTGTCACAAATAGGGGCCATCACTTCTATATTTAAGGATTCCTCTGTCTGCGTTATAAAGTTCTTGGCTAACAAAATCAATTGTTTTGGTTTTACTATTCTCTTTTCTAACATTTTCTGATCAACTTCTTTTGCTGCATGAATGGCTCTTCAATTCAGGTTCCTTCTACTTTCTACATCTAATATCATTGCATGAGAAGACCCTGCATTTTATAAATCTATCGTGGTTTCCATTCTCAATTTTTTTAGCAGGTTATATGATGCTCTCCACAACCTTGTGCAAGATTGTTCCATCGTTTCTTGAGTACTTTTCATATTATTGAGGGCAGATTTCCCAGATTTGAGTAACATATGGTCCTTGATATTTAGCTTCGATGTATATACTGGCAAGGTACTAGGATGGTTATCACAATTGTCTTGCCAGTTGATAATATCGTCATATGCACCTTGAACTTTCTGATATTTTTCTTTCACAATATTCACTTGTTGTCCTATTTTCATGTGATCCGACCAATTCTTTTGGATGTTATGCAATAAAAAGAAGAATTTCTTTTGCACATATCTTAATACTTCATTTTCTTGGGAAAATTCTTCTTTGATTTTCTCCAAGACTATAGTTCCTTTTTTTTTCTTCTACAATTTTTTCGAGGAGATTATTATCTCGTTGCAACTTCTGAATTTTTGCTTCAATTTTCTCATTATATTTGTTGATTTCCAATTGTTCACCTTGAAGCCTTGTTACTTCCTAAGTATGTGTGGCATTAATATTTTCTATATCTTCTTGGTTTATCTTTTGGTTCAAGTTAGCCTTATTTTAAAATTCTTCACTTAGTTCTTTCTCATGTAGTTGCAATCGTTTCTCCTGTTCTTATCGGTGCAGATGTTCTGTTGTCATGGCTTCCTTTCTAAATTCACTGGTCACATAATCTCTGATAGTGTCCATCTCAACTTTTAGTTCAACTACTCTTGGTTTAGACATGTCCAATGCTTCTGCCACTCCATAAAATGACATCGCATTTCCCCCAATGAAAGCATTAAGGGATGATGTGACTTGAATTTCATTTTCCTTAGGGTTTGGACCTGCTTTTCATTTGATCTTTCTTTCTGACGTGTCTTGGCTTGCTCCTGATCCATCTCTTTTTTTTTCTTTTTCTTTGTCATCCTTTTCTCAATAGATTTAGTATTGTGACTATAGTAATACTCTCCAACAACCACAACAACACATTCAATTCCCAATCCTGTAGATGTGAGTGAAAGACTACCTGGGATAGCTGCCTGGGGAGTACATTCTTCTAGTGGAATTGTGACCATACTGGTATCGGTGTCCATTACTACAACTGTGTTCACTTTCTTGGGTCCTTCTTCCTAGGATTTAGCAGCCTTCTCCTTTCCTTCCTTATCTTGAGTGGCCAAAGGGTTTGTTCTTCATTTTCCTTCTCCTTCATCTCATTCTCTTTATCTACTTGAGTTTTGTTTTCTACCCTAGGGTTATGTAACGTCCCCCATTACCAGCACTAACAAAATTCCCTGATACCACTTTGTAACATCCCCAACTTACTACTGAGCAATGACACTCCAAAAATCTAGTGCGCATATTCTACACTATAATGTTAATATGCACAGAAACACGTCAGGTAATGCGAATGATCTCAAGTTGGATCGTTCCACACAAATTTTCCTCTTCGGACACTGGTTATGACAACAAAATTAACACATAATACAACTGCACACGCAATCATTCAATGCACACAAGTATTACCGTGCGTGTAATCACTATGAACACATGATTACTATTGCATGCACAACCATTCTGGTGCCACACATAGATTCAATTATCCTTGTGCATGCATATCTGCTTCCTTGCATGCACAATGAATCCAGCCTCTTGCATGGACGAATTATCCCTTTGCGTGCACGATAATTCTAGCCTCACCTCAGAAACTCATGACCATTATTACAAAATTAACTAACAAGAATACTTAATAACTGTCATACTCTGCATGTGCGACAACAAATACTGAATAACACCATCATGCTTTACATGTGCAAACAACATTATACAAAATAATGACAATTGATCATATGCAACATCATACAGAAAATAAACCCACATCAGACATAGATAATTAAGCACACAATAATTCAGACAAGCACATAAAGGACACTTATCTTTTATAAAGAGTCACCAATTGCGTGCAGAGCTCAAACGTTCCTGCCAACCATAGAATTTGTTGCTCATAAGCTTTCAGCAACAGGTCACCTCTGAGATGGGGCTTAAACTCCACCAGGGAAAAATGATTCCTAATGCAAAGCTAAGGTTTGATAATCAATAAAATTGCTTAGTCCAAGGTGACAAACTACTGCAGCTAGCCTACAGTCTCTCATTCCCCACATGCATGTCCCACCCCAAGAAGTGTGCCCCTTCTCTGCTCAACTATCCCTTAGTGCCCCCACTTCCCTTCTAGGGCTTCAACAACAAGCCAGACAGGAAGTCTCAAAGCCCTGTAACTAATTCCCAATGCACCAGGGAACAATTCCTAGAAAATATCTCACCTGGGGAGAATGCTCACGGGCCTGACAACCCACCTCTTCGACAACAAATCTATCACCTGAAGAGAATTCTCATGGGCCTAACAACCTGCCTCTTCAACAAAAAATCTCTCACTTGGAGAGAATGCTAACGGGCTTGAAACCCCACCTCTTTGACAACAAATATCTCACATGTAGAGAATGCTCACGGGCTTGAAAACCCACCTCTTTGACAACAAAAACTTTGGTTACTAGACAGAAATCCGTTTCCAAGATTTTCTTTGCAGATAAGTTAATGGTTGTTCCTCGTTCAAATGTTCTGACCTATGAAGAAACTGAGTGAAATTCCCCAAAATACACTAAGGTTTAACCATATATTTGCATTGTCATAACTGGACACTTGTCACCTTTAGAATTATCTTTAGCCACTTGGTGACTCGTTCCCATCCCTCGAGAACTTAGGATAAATAAATATTCATAAATTATACTTTTAGAAAATATTAATAAAATATTCCCTTGGAATTAAGCCCCATTGGCTTAGCCCCTCTCGTAAAATATTAGCCCCCTTTTCCCCTTTCAATGGAGTTTATCCCTCCATCTCTTTTCGTCTCATTGGTCTATGTGCAACGATGTGATTTTATTAATAATTTGAGTATGATTACATTTTACAAGGATATGCGCACTAACCTTTTTCATCCTGGCTCACCATCCCAATAACCACACAGGTTCTACGACCTCAAATATGTTGTATATGTGTTATATTATTTGCATGACTAAAGGTATTATATTCTCTTAGAGGTATTATATTAGAGGTATTATGTGTTATATTCTCCCACTGAAGCATATTGATGTTCATTATCACTTTGTGAGAGACATGGTTGAAGAAAAGAAGGTGGACACTTTGAAGAATGTTGCAGATTCATTAACAAAATATGTGAACACTAAGAAGTTCTCTTGGTGTAGAGGATATATGGACATTGCTGCCCTAGATTGTTGACTATGTAACCCTGTAACCCCTATATGCAAAGAAAACAATAAGTGGGAGAATTTTTGATATGTGTTATATTATTTGCACGACTAGAAGTATGGTCTACGTATCGCCAAGTGCGCAAGGGGGTAAAAGGGGGGTCTACTAGGCCCCTCGTCAGGGGGTTGCAAGGGGACATGATCCCCCTTGTATGGGGGTTCAGGGTCCGAGCCCTCAAATTTTTTTTCCCTCATTTTTTCGTGTCCATGCGATCCTCGGTTTTTGTGTCCATTTATGGACAATTTTTCGGGACATGGTTTTTCGCCGATGGTTTTCTATTTCTGGTTAAGGAATTAAGGTTGTTGACTAATCCAGGTCATTAGATTAGGGTTTTGGATGCCACTAGATCCTATATGCATATTTTATTGTAAAGAATGTATGTTCTGAATGAATAAAAAATATGATGATTTTCCCGATTTGGGTTTCGAGGGGAAAAATATCTATCTAATGTGTGCATTTTCCATTGTATCTTTTCTATTCTTTTATTGAAAATCTATTTGCAATAAAATATTGTACAATGTTAAAATCTACAAAATACACACACACACACACACATATCTATGTATGTATAACTTGCTCCGATGCGCACTTCAAGGTAATCCTCGCGCACTTACTCAGGTGCACACAACACTATGGAATGTGCACACCCTTCCCTTGATGCATAATCCACTTGCACTTACTCACGTGCATGCAAAACTGAACCAAAAATTGGTGCCAATGATTCACCAACCTATATGTACATTTACATTTTTATTTACAATTGGGGTTCAGATTAGGGGTATTACATTCCCCTCCCCCTTATTTATGCATTGTCCTTAGTGCATTATATACACATGTACATACAAAAACTTCAAAAGTCTTGAAAAACATGCAGGTACTCTATTCGCATATCATCCTCGCACTCCCAAGTTTCATCCTCAGGACCGTACCAGGTCCCGAGGACCTTTACTAGCCCCATGGATCGATTCCAGAGTTGTTTGATTTTCCGATCCAATATGCAAACCGATCGCACTTGAAAATCACCTTCCAGATCCACCTCGTTCCGAAGGCAGTCTTGTTGATGTTTTCTTTTTTAATTCTCACTTAGTGATATCCAGATCTGAGATCAATATTCAAAAATATTTGTGCTTCCCTCAACTTGTCAAAGAGGTCATCTATCCTTGGTAAATGATACTTGTTCTTTACTGTTACTTTGTTCAAGTACTTGAAGTTAATGCAAAGCCTCAACGTACCATCCTTATTCTTCACAAACAATATCGGGGCACCCCAAGGTGACACACTTGGGCATATATACCCCTTCTTTAGAATCTCTTCAAGTTGCATATGCAATTCCTTCAGCTCTAGTGTACTCATCCTATAAGGAGTCTTGGATACAGGGGCTTCTCTAGGCATCAAATTTAGAGAGAAATCAATATCTCTTTTCGGTGGAAACCCTGATATTTCTTTAAAGACATCTTCAAATTATTTTAGTACCGCGTCTTCAACATTTGACACTTTATCCTTAGGTTCATTCTCCATGTGCACTGCAAATACTTGACATCCTTTCCTGTAGCTTTTTTTCAATTGCAAGGTTGAAACTTCTATTATAGTTAAAAATCTTGGAATGCCTTGAACTACTCTTAAGTTTCCTTCCTCATCCAAACAAGTAAATGCCTTATTGTAACAGTCTAGAACAACATGATGCTGGTCCAACCAATCCATACCAATGCGGGAATCATAAGAGCCCAAATGTATGATATTCAAATCAAATTTTGTGTTCATCCCATTCATATCCATTGGACATGCCTTAACCACCTCATTAATTTTATTTTTTGCCCCCATAGCTAACTGCACCAACCTAGGTTTTCCAAGCTTGCTTCTTGGCAATTGGAATCTTTCCACCATCTTAGGATCTAGATAACTACGACTAGCTCATG
The DNA here is from genome assembly GCA_009831015.1 of Picea engelmannii. NCBI lineage: Eukaryota > Viridiplantae > Streptophyta > Pinopsida > Pinales > Pinaceae > Picea > Picea engelmannii. Next base: position 39,984 of record ML810066.1, read on the forward strand.
AATCAATTAAAATAGCAATGGGTTGGTCATTAATCTTACCTTCCACTTCAATCATGTGCGACTGAAACTTAACTTTCTTGTTATCCAGGGTTGCATAGATCCTTGGTACATTTCTGCCCATGTATTCAACTATTGCAGCTTGTTGTACATTGTGAATAGTCCTCACTATTTCACCTCTATGAAGGAAATATCTATACATGTGGTCTCCCACACAACCCCAACATTGAATAGGTGGCTGCCTTAGTATTTTCCCCATTGTCTTAGTCATTCTGGGCTCCTTGGGAGTTGGCTATCCTTGAGAAGTATTTATAAAAAATTGTGGCTTAGTCCCCTTCTTCCTTTGTTCCATCTTTCTTTTCTTCTTGTCTTCCCGAGCCTTTTGGAAAGTTGGTATTCCACTTTGCTGATCATAGAGACATTTATCTCACCTTATGGTTTCCCCCAATGTCTTGGGGTCATCATATTGTATATTGTCACTGATAAATGATGGCATCCCACTTAGGTACCTCTGAATTTTAACTTGCTCATCCTTCATGAATGCAACATATTTCAGTATCTCTAAGAATATTCTTTCATACTCATCTATTGTCATACTCCCAAGCTTGAGTTCAAATAACTCCTTCATTTTCTTTTTATAGTATTAAGTATTTATTTTGAAAATATCTTTTAAACTCTCTCCAAGTAACCTTCTTCTCATAAATGTGTTTCACTTACACAAACTGATCCCACCACATTGATTCTTTTCCCTTTAGCTGATAGATGGAAATTATCCCTTCCGCCTACACAGAGTAATTATGTAGTTGGAAGTACTTCCTCATGCCCAACAACCAGGTCTCCACATCTTCATCCTTCTTATGCTCACCATCAAAGTTAGAAGGCTTGATCTTATTCATTTCCCCTTGTAGCTCGTCCACCCCAGTCCTTCTCTTATGTTTTTTTACAGGAGATGGGCTTGATCTACTGCATGATTTCCTAAATGAATGTTTTGGTGAGTGGTGATGATTCCTATAAGCACTTCTTGTTTCTCTTCTTTTACCATGAGACCCGTGACTCCTTGACTTGCTTGAATCTATCTCCTTATCCATTTCTTTTTTTTGTTCTATTCAAGCTTTGCATCAAATTGATATTGAAGCCATCTTGCTTCTCCTTAGCTTTCATAAGCCTCTCATTATTAACTTTATAGTTTTGGACATCTTTTTGCAGTCCCTTTATGGTTTCTACCAAGTTTATACATTCCTCCTTGCCGTCTCTATGCTCATTGGATTCTGTACTATCAATACCCATACCAATATACAAACCATCAAATTCATCATCATGCTTGTAAGCTCTCTGCACATCTTCCATGCTTTTGTCTCTCTGCAATGATTATGTTATGATATAGTAGCTGTTAATTCTACAAAATGTGCAGTCAATAATATTTGTTAGACGAATTCATACGACAACTTCATGAAACATCTACACAATTATGTCAAAATCCTTCCTTATGATTTGTTGGATGATTTTAATATCCCAATTCAAATTTTTGGGTAAATAATTGGACTCCTCTGTCCAAAACTTTCCCATCAACTACTCCCTTGCACAATAAAGTATGGTCATTTGGATTCACCCAAATACCCTTTTACTTTTTTTCTTCCTTCTGAAGCCCGTGTGCGCACTGGTATCCAACATGTACCAATGCATGATGTCAATATTTAACATATAAACTATGTATCAATATTACACATGCACCACAAGTTTTGCTCTGCACAACCCCAAATTTTAGTGCGCACACCCATGCACCATTGTTTTCTGTGCATTTCCAGCGCCACACCCGCAATGTCAAAATTTAGTGCGCACACTTGCTCATTCTTATTTTATTCACACCGTGTTCATGCCATAATTCAAAACTCGGCCACTTACCAGTCCAAATTTTTACCTTAAGTGAATACTCGACCCATGTAGGCTCAATGTTGAAGCTAGAGCTCTGATACTAATCTGTAATGCCCCCCGTTACTAGAACTAACAAAATGTTTTGATACCACTTTCTAACATCCCCAACTTACTGTTGAGAAATGCCACTCCAAAATATAGTGCACACATTTTACACTATAATGTTAATCTACACAGAAACATGTGAGGTAATACGCACGATCTCAAGCTGGATCACACCACACTAATTTTCCTCTTCAGACACTAGTTATAACAACAAAATTAACACATAATACAACCACGTGCACAATCATTCAGTGCACACAAGTATTACTACGCGTGTAACCACTCTAAACACATGATTACCACTACGTGCGCAACCATTCTGGTGCCGCACACAGATTCATTTCTTCTTGTGCATGTGGATTTGCTTCCCTATGTGCATAGGGAATTCGACCTCTTGCACAAAAGAATTATTTCCCTACGCGCACGACAATTCTATCCCCACCTCGGAAACTTGTGACCATTATTACAAAATTAACTAACATGAATAATTAATAATTGTCATACTCTGCATATGCAACAACAAATACTGAATACCAACATCATGCTTTACATGTGCAAACAAAATTATACAGAATAACGACAATTGATCATATGCAACATCATACAATAAATAAACCCATATCAAACATAGATAATTAAGCACACAATAATTCAGACAAGCACATAAAGGACCCCCTTTTCTACTGTCTGATAGGCTACTTTTTTGTCCGAAAACTTATCGTGTACATATTTGGGCAATAGGAGAGGTGGCCTTGTGGCTCTAAATATCCTGACACAGGTGTAGTATTTCTTCATCTACCAATCTCCTATCCCCTATAAAGTTTTGATACCTTATGTGGATATTTGGTGTGGATGAAACCCAAAAATGGATTTGTGTAAAGGATCTATGAAGTAATCACATATATCATACATGTGGTCTTTACAGTTCACCTCCCACAACTGAGATCAATACACATGAATTGGGGGGTGGATTGGATTCCTAGCCCAATTGAAAGCAGGTAACTTGTGCGCTACACAAATTGCATCTATGAGGTAAGTTGTCATGTAAAATCTGAGTTTTTTCATACCTTGAGCCTCCTGAGTTCAAGTCGTGATACTGAAGGATAAGATGTTGGCCCATTTGAAATCTTTCCCAGTCTTGGCCACTGTGTATGCCATCAGAAACCATTCCATCCTGAAATGGGTGCTTGTCTCCTCATCCTATAACCTACATATCATGACATTGAGTATTTTTTCCAGGTCCTTTAGGTACTATGTGGGAATATACCTTTCTCCCTTTTTCACTGGACATTCTTCATCTACAAACCAATCCTCCATTGAAGTTTCAAAATCCTTATGATCCATTCTGAATTCATCTATAAATAATTCGTCTAGCGACACCATGGGCTCTGGGGATTTGTACTGAATCCTAATATCCTCAAACTTGAGAGATGTGATCAAAATGCTAGAAGCATTGACTATCATTGTTGTCTCTATCTGTAGGGGAGAGGAAAACCATCTTGCAACATCATTGTAGAAAAAAAGCGTTGGGTGAGCAACTATAGTATGGATGGTGCTTCTTCTGATATTTCTGTATTTTTCGATGTCTTCATCATCAAACATATAATTTTCGTTCTATAACATGTCATATATATTGTAGTATCTTGCATAATTATCCCTCCCATCATGGATATTCATATCGATAATATTAAAAGAATTTGATCCTGGAACTGGGGAAGGTCCAGGAGCTTCCCGATTCTTTTCTTTTCTGGTCTGCATCCAAGACACCTTCTTCAACTATGTACATTGTTACACAATACAAAGTTACTCCATCTTCTACTTTGTTGTAGATAAAAATAATTTCAAACCTTTTAAAATACATACTTGATAACACAAAATTTACAGTTCGCAGTGGAATTACCCAGATCTTGTACATGCATGACGTTCATGTTTTATGAGCTTTGCAAATAGTGTAGTTTCGATTATGCCTTAACCGAGTTGTTATAATTTCAATTTTCCCCAAACTTTGTGAAATTAATACTAGATGTGTTACAACTCCGACTCGGTTAGATTCATACAGTTCATCATTAAATTTCTCTTGGGCATTCCAATGTTTGTTATCATTGGCATGCAATAGAAGAGATACATTAAAGAGGGAACAAATCTTTCAATCATGTCGTTGTCGGGGTAGAGTCAATCAGGAAGAGTCCTTCGATTATATTGCCGCCAACTTTGATTAAAGCACTTGGTTTGTAGGTGGAGGTTTTAAGGATATATTCCGACAACAATATGTTCTGTCTTATTATTTTTGAAATGTGTGCCAAGGGGGGGAAAGGTGTGCGAAGAGTTTATAAGGTTTTCAGCTTTAATTAGTTATGCAATCAATGTTAATATCTCCCTTTTATTTTCATGTAATTGTATTCAAGAAGATTTTATCATTAAAACTTTTAAAGGCCCTTATGTTGTCGTTGGGTGATAGATTAATCTAAACCGTTGAATCATATTGGAATTAGATCTCCAACGATGGGCCTTGAGACATATAGTCATCGGGTTTTCTCAGATGGAGAATAGAAAGCATGCCTGTGACACCTTCCGACGATGACAAATGTTTCATTGAATATGATAATCCATTAAGAGAATGCCACGTATGCACCTGATAACCAATGGTAGTCACATTTAGAATATATTATAACTCAAAGGAGGGGTTGGGGCCCAACTAGTACATAACAAAGTATTTTATCCTGTGTGAATTTGAGGACCAATCCCTTGTTGACATTTGCAAAGTGATATGGTTCATTGAGACAATAGTATCGTCATCATATTTTTAGGAGACAACTCTTGAGGGGCACGTTCCCATCACGATTTCCTGAATATTACGTTGTAAAGGAATCATCGTTGGAATGATTGGATATATGAAGCAGGGCAGTGTTGGAAGAAAAGGGCCGACGATATGTGATCAAGGTCATATGGATAATTATTAGAGCTTATCGTTGTGGATGATTTTATTTCAAAAAGAGTTAAGGCTTATGAGGACACATGAAAGGGGCTTATATGATAGATTCGTGCACTCACAAGGAACTTTGGGTCAAATTGAATTCAGAGACTGTGTACAAACCTTCGTCTCATCAGTGAATAAATAGTAAGGTAAGTAAAGAATAGTACCTTGCAAAATTTTGGTAGGAAGGTGTTGAGGGGTCCTAAATCCCTTTAAGTCAACAACATGAACCAAACCCACCATGGAGGTCCAATTAAACTCTGTATAATTTGATAGTGGAATGGTTCTCCAGATCTTTCGATCCAACCAAATAATCGATAGGATTTACGTAGTGATTGACATGATATCTTCTTATGAAAGTTCCTTCTTCAGTTTAAACGTTCTCTTTTTGTATTTTCTCTTATTAGATAAGTCTGATTAAAAGATGTGTGCTGGTCTAAACCAGCTGGTAAAATGGGGGTTCTTAACTACTGAAGAAGGCCGAGCTTGGGATAACCCTTGTGCTCAAGCATGCAGACAAAGATATTCACACCTGTGAAAAGCCTAGTATTAATACATTAACTTGTTGGTATTTCAATTATTGACTGAGATACAATTATTGAAAGAAAACATGCATGCAATAAAATGATGGCAAGAAAAATAGTTTCCTTAGCTCTAGCATTAATCACACATTAACACATCGATTTGCTTTCATCACTAGAGACAAGAACTACAAAAAATATTAAAACAACTAACTTATCAATAGATTCATAAACTCTTACTCATTACAACATCCATTCATGAAATAAAGTCAGAAGTAATTTCTCCTCAAATCCAATCATACATGCCTTTGATGAAAAACAAAAGTATGTCTCTGGTCCTAAACAAGACTTCTCAATTAAGGTAGTTCAGAAATAGTTGTTTACAATTCCAAAAATGAGGGTCTTTGCAAAAACTATCGACCCATACTAAAAGGTCAATCCTCTTATTTATAATGAATCATTAACTAAAAATATCTATTAAAAGTGCAAGCCAAGTAAAACAAAATATCGCCGCATGGCGCTTTCATCTCTCTGTCTTCTAAGAACCGTCAAATAGTTTCACTGAAGTGGATGACTCTTCTCATACTCTGACCATTCGATGAAGAGTTCCTCACATGTGTTGGCATACAGGAACCTCTGTTGGTCCATTGGGGCTGTAAGGATTTCTTTCACTTCTACTTCCTGTGCTTGATACTTGACTATTTTGACACTTAACAACTGCAAAACTACTCGAGCCTTGATCGAATGTTCCATGAACTGATATACCTGACCCGACGCCATGCTCACCACCTTTGCTATCTCTGCTATCCATGTCGAGTCTTGTTTCGCATGTTGCTTGAGTATGTCATGCAGGTCGACAAAGTCCTCGGGTGAGCCAAATTCTGGGAAGACGATGTCTTTCATCTCCCGATTAATCTTTACCCAACTCTTTTCTCAATCGACCCATTTTTCCTGAATCTCCCGCTGAGGTTCCTGGGCCATTTTCACCCATTATTCGACCGCTTTCTTGATCCGATCTATGCTGCTATCCCTTAGCACCCGAATGCCATGCTCTTCGATGTCTCGACCCTTTTGAACTGCACTGATGTAATCAATTTAGCTTGGGTGCTCCCGGTGAGTGTCTGGTGGTTGGATTTCTCGACGACATTTTACCTACAGCTAGAACATAGTTAGAGACCGTGTAAGAGATCAAATTCATATATAAATCATGACCGCTGAATCGAAAAACTTGAACACATACCTCTATAGCTTGTTTAACCTGGTTTTGATAATCTAAGGATCAACACAGTCTTGAGACACTTGCTTTGCTTCTTCGGATGCTCTGGAATTCAAAGTTGTGTGCAACATGAAATTGTTCAAAACCATTCGAGAGATTTAAACAGGAATGAACTTACCTTGTCACACTAGCCATTCAATTCGGGTTATGAGTGTAGTTTTATTAAATGTGCTTCTAGATCTTCAAAGACGTTTAAAATTAAATTAGATTGTGGGTTAACGACGTGGGCGCGGGTTGTAACGTGGCCTAACGACGATTTCAAATTGCCGTTGTTCAATTGGTGCATGAGGTAGAAACAAATGAAGGATGAAGCATTAACTGGTCTATTAAATGTAAAAATCCGATCGTATCTTATATCGAAAACATCCCATCGTTTCGCTAGTCCAGTTGGTGAGTGAGGGGTCTGGATTCTGCTTCGAACACTTTTCATTGATATCTTCTTGCAAAACCTCCGATGCCGATTGATCTTGCCGTGTAGAGTTGATGTGGCAAAGATGACTATGAGGTTTGACTAGGACCCAATGAACCTTAATATGACTCAGGATGAAACTAGGCCGTACGACACCCTTACGTGATAAAGACACATGGCACCCGAGACCAACGTCTTCATTTACTCGCGCTAATCGGAATCAAGAATTTCTTTAAGCTACTCATTCAAAAAATCTGATCCTATCTTGCTGACACTGTAAAGTATCAAGGATCGACGATCGATGATAAACCTACCCAAGTGTTCCCGGATCAACTCTCTCGAAAAAGTCCCGATGCTGAAATTGTATTGGGGATCGACAATCGACGATATGTGTGTCGCAGAAAAAAATGATTTTTTTAATCCTTCTAAATTTCCCCGACCTCGAGCAAGTGCATTGGTCATCGACTATCATTGATTTCTTTATGGCTTTTGTCAATGTCTATCCTTCCCATATTTTGCCGACGTCGATGGGGATTGGCTATCTCCTGTATTTTCGTGGCAAATAACTTACCCAAACTAACTCTGCCTTCTACCGAAGCTGATGGTGCATCAATGATCGGCGATTAGTGTAACTGTGTGGCCACTTTTCCTTCTTGAATTTTTCTGACGCCGAACATAAGCGCGTTAGGTGAAATGTTAGCTGCAAATTCTTAATTAGAATGCCAATTTTTTTCCAGACACAAGGTGTCATTTAACAAGTTCAAGCAAACCCAACTTGGTTGATAAGAGTCATGAAAACAAAACAAAATAAACCATTCCCCAAAGTAAAATCAATTTAGATAGTAAAAGAAAACAAGTGGTACCCAAAAAGTGATAAAATTTCAGAAGGATTTTAGGGTGTGTTGAGTACTCAACAAATGGCGACTTACTGGGTGAAAGAAAAATCTGTGTTCCTTCCCTAGGCTTAGTTGATGCAGAAGCTGGTTAACCTAATTGGTTTTGTTTTTACTAAGTCTCTTCTATCATTGCGTTTAAAATTCCCCCGGCTCATGAATCCAGGCTTGCCTATGGGGTTTCAACCTTTATTCCACCTTCGTTCCTTTTGATTATAACCCACACCCCCTTTTGACAAGAGTCGAGTAAATCATTCACTAACACTAGGCCTTTTAGTTATCATCATTTACTTGCTGCGGTGTTGCTCCACTTCCAACGAGCGTCCATATCCCTGACAAAGTCACCCCAACGGCACAGACCTTGCTCCGCTGCCAGTGAGCGTCCATAGCCCTGGTGAAGTTATCTCCATACCCTCTCCTGATTCACGCTCATTTGATATAATTTATTTATTTTTGGCAGAGATGCCCTGAGCGAGTGGGAGAGGAGGACGTTTGTTATCTACAAGATGAGATGGTTAAGGTGAATTTTTTCCTAGCTCTGTCTTGAGGTACATGCGATCCTTTGTAACTTACCATCTTTCCCTTTAGGTTTTACCAGACCACCAGGTGGACACTTCATCATTTTCCTAGGTTGTTTGTTCGAAAATATTAGATACAAAACCCTTTTAAGAAAACTACAGTTTGCCCAATGTTTCTTGTGTTGCATGCAAGCATGAGTCATGAACAGAGTTTGCTACACCGTATTGATTAAGGTCAACCATTGCCTTGCGGGACACAAATTTATTGCACAAAAATACATAGAAATAAAGGACTCCGCAATCAGCCTACCTAACACCTACAAACTAAAATAACATGAAAACTCACACATTTTTTTTTTAAAGAAATATTGTTTTAGGGCCTGGCCATTCACTGGGAGGGCGTCGATTCCCCCCCCCAGATTTTGCAACTGATACGTGCTTGCCCTAAGTTTCTCGGCTACTTGGAAAGGTTCGAGCCATAGATTCTGAAACTTTGAATATTTTCCCTTCGGTTCATTTTCTATATCCCATTTCAGAACTGAGTATCCTACTTCAAAATTCTTCTCTCTGGCCTTATGCTTGTCAAAACACCGCTTAAATATTTGTTGATGAGAGACGAACTTTGATTTTTCTTTCTCCCTTTCTTCTTCCAGCATGAGGAGGGTATCAATTCTCTGCTGAATGATTGACGAGGGTTGTCCTCTAGATCCTTGAGCAAGCTGAAGAGATGGAAGGTATAGCTCGTTTAGGAGAATGGCTTCTTGTCCGTATACTAGAAAGTACGAGGAGTTCCATATAGTTTCCTTGGGTGTTACTCTATCATTCCATAAGGAATTATGAAGTGAGCTATGCCAGTTTCTTTGATTGTCTGTCACTGTTTTCTTCAAGATCCTTACCAGATTCTTATTAGTTGATTTTGCCACTCCATTCCCCTGTGGATAGTAGTTTGCAGAGTATTTGATTATGATTCCTTTGTGTAGAGAGAACTCTGTTAGTAGGATGGAATAAAAATAAGCGGCATTATAAAAACAAGAACATAAGGCACATTGAACCTTGTGATCAATTGTTGTTATATGAATTGAATTGCCATCTTTTCATTTATGTGAGTCAGAGGGATGGCCTCCGCCCATCTCATGAAATAGTCTGTAGCGGTCAATATGTATCTATGTTGTTTTGAAGAACTCAGGGTAATCTCCCCTATGAAATCTAACCCCCATTGCTGGAATGGTCTGGATATGGCCACTGGTTGTAGTGGGACAACTTCTCTTTTTTCCTTCTCCTCACTTATTTGACAAGTTTTGCAATTTCTAGCGTATGTATGAGCGTCTCTAAATAACGTAGGTCAGTAATAGCCGGCTCTCAATATCGTGTGAGCCGTGGTATTACCTGCAAATTGTCCACCTACAGGACCATCATGGAGCTCCTTCAGAACCTTGTCTTCGTCTTCACGTTCGATACATCTCAAAAGTACCCCATCATAATTTACGTGAAAGAGCACCGAATTTATGAGGCGATATTGTGCTGATTTTAGTATGAGAGATCTCCTTTCCTTAGGGTTTAGGTTTTTGGGCAACTCTCGTGATGCAGGAGATAAGTTAGTTTTCCATACCAAGACTCCTGTCCCGGGGGAACATATAAAGCTTCACTAAACCATAATGCCAATTCATTCTCCCACCTGGAGTCTTCGTTTACTTGGTCTTGGGGCCAGTTTACACAATCCCCATCGCAGAAAAAATCGATTGTTTTAACCCTTCTAAATTTCCCCGACCCTGAGCAAAGGCATCGGTCATCGACTATCAGTGATTTCTTTATGTATTTTGTCAATGTCTATCCTTCTCGTATTTTTACGACGCCGATGGGGATCGGATATCTCCTGGATTTTCATGGAGAATAACTTACGCAAACCAACTCCGCCTTCTACCGAAGCCGATGGTGCCTTGACGATCGACGATTAATGTAACTGTGTGGCCACTTTTTCTGATTGAATTTTTCCGACGCTGAACATAAGCGCGTTAGGTGCAATGTTAGATGCAGTTTCTTAATTAGAATGTCAAGTTTTTTTCAGATGCAAGGTGTCATTTAACAAGTTCAAACAAACCCGACTTTGTTGATAAGAGTCATGAAAACAAAAAAAAATAAACCATTCCCCAAAGTAAAATCAATTTAGACAGTAAAAGAAAACAAGTGGTACCCAAAAAGTGATAAAATTTCATAAGGCTTTTAGGGTGTGTTGAGCGCTCAACAAAAGGGTACCTGCTAAAACTCAAGAGCTTTAGTGGGTTGTTGTGTGTCTCACAACACAAGGATCTCTCCTTTTATTGTCATTGAAAAGGCCATTTAAAAGGTGGCTACAAAGAATAAAAAGGCTCACACCCTTGTAGATTTACCTTGCTAAGGTTTGTTTACTCTAGGGAGTAAAAAGGCTTACACCCCTAGAGGAGTATTAAACCCTAGTTCATAAACAAGAGGCTCCACAACCCAATAGATAAGGCACTAATATTTTGCATTGAAGATTGAATATTGTGCATCGGTAAATGTGATTTCAAGGAGATTGAATTTTTCAAGTTTGGAGTTTAATTCTACATGCTTTAAGATATATTGTGCCCTAAGGGCGTCTTGATTAGCCAAGTGATCTAGCTGTTGTGATAAACATTTAGCTACAACCAATAGGGCCAGAACAAACTTACTCTCTTTCACTCTCTTACTCATTTTTCTACCACTAAAATTTACTTGCAAGTTGTCATAGTTGATATACTACTTAAAGGCTATTGTTTGGGTGGATTGCTTGTTGATTTTAGTGTCTAGAAATTGCTTCTATAGAAAAAGTATGCTACAACCATAAGGCTATTATAAAATCTTACTGATAACACTTAATAAAAACCCTCTTTTGCTATCAAAGTATTGGTTTAATTATTGGAAGATTGTCTACTAATTGATAGCTTTGTTTCCCACATCATACACTTTGAATTTGATGGTTTAATTTGCAGTTGTCATACCTTTGTTATTGTATATACATATATTTTTACACTGCTGCAAATTTGGGACAACAAGGTTTCTTGCTGATTCCCTATTGGTTTTGAGGCTTTAATCATCATATGTTGTCTTGTTGTGGGAATGTCTAACATTGTTTTGTAGGTACATACCCTTGGCAACCATTTATCAGCTCATAATACCTTTTATCAAGCCTCATTTCCACCCTTGACCTTGACCTATAGGGGCATTCTTCAATCTCTTTCCATCTTCCATCACAATCCCCCTAGGGTCACCGATAAGCCTCCCTTTGTGTTGGACTTGTCCTTCACTAAAATGAGGGGGACATCTATTGAGGTGACAATGATAGGTGTTCCCAGTTGTCACACATTTGTGGCTTGGGTTGGGATTTACCCAAACTACAAACTATGCGATAATAGGTACCTACAACAACTCTTTGCATGTTTCAACCCTATAAATCCCATAGTGCATACACCAAATCATTCTCCAATATGTTCATACANTTGTCACACATTTGTGGCTTGGGTTGGGATTTACCCAAACTACAAACTATGCGATAATAGGTACCTACAACAACTCTTTGCATGTTTCAACCCTATAAATCCCATAGTGCATACACCAAATCATTCTCCAATATGTTCATACATTCCCTCAAATACTCAAGCCAATTGTAGTTAGCAAACAACGAATCACCCTCAAGATGTGCATTCGAGTAATTAATTATAACCCTTTTCGTATGCGTTTGCAATTACAAATACATATTCAATTCCTCTTGCCTACGATGATAAAAATAACAAGAAGGAAGTGATTGCATCTTATTATTACTTGGATCTTTTTGGAATGTGCATATTTATGATTGGTTAATTGCTAGGTTAATTATTATGAACATCCATAGTACATTGGTTGGCTATCTTAATAGAATTAGAGAGTTGGGTTTGAGCATTTAAGATAACAAAATTGTTATCTTACTAGATATCCATTTAATGAATAGAATTATGGGATTGGGTGTTGTGTTTGCACATAGAGATATGTATAGAGCATTGTCTATTTTGGTATAACAAAGTTATAGAGACAAAATTGGATTTGTTTTCATGGTTGGGTATGCCTTCACACCATTAGCAAACAAACAAAAACCAAGTCTTGAAACCAAATATGAGTAGAGAAAAAGAAGCACAATCTTAGCTCATTTGTGAATTGCAAAGGCATTGCACTTTAAATTCTACATTGAAAATATGTTTTGACAAGATAGGTGGACCATAAACCTATTGTTTA
>ML810066.1:54195-70834 GCA_009831015.1 Picea engelmannii
TTCAAACATAACAACATTTAAACACAAAGAATACATAAATAACACAACAATTAAGCATAGCATTAAAACTGTAAATAAACATAGTGACCAAAACACTTATCTTTATAAATATTTACACAATTGGTTGCAGATGACAAACATTCCACCCAACCATAGACTTCGTTGCTCCAATTTTCTCTGCAGTAGGTCACCCCTAAGATATGACCGTGAGTCCATAAGAAGAATAGATCCTATGTTCGACTATTGTCCACTCAAACATCCCAATACCTAGTAAATTCACAGTAACGTGAATCCTATAGAAAATCCAACTACCCAACTCTCTTCCTCATCAGTTTGCATAACCCAAGGAATGAGATTTCCTTCTCTGCATTGTAGTCCCTCAAACAATCCTCATCCCCTCACGGACTCCAACACATACTAGCCAAGAATATCTATGCCAAGGGCTCCAGGAAATCCAACTATAAATGGATTCCTCATAGAAACATCTACTTTCCTATTCTAATAATAGTATTGCAACTTCATTTGATTGATATTTGAATATCATAAGTTAAAAGAGATGAATTGTTTGAAACTTGACTCATTACAACATGAGAGGGGAGACTCTCTAGGAGATTGATGGTGTTGATGAAACTCATTCTCCAGTGACAATAATAATTTATTTTCCATGTTAGACCAAATACTCTCGTATTAATTTATGATTTCTTCTAAATGTGTACTTATGTCTCACAAGTGCACCTTTCCATGTAGAATTTATTTTATGGAAATTAACCTTAACTAGAATTTATGGAGGATGTAAATTTTCTTAAGAATTTACTTATTGAACGTAGGGTGGCAAGTGCAGGGGAGGGTCTCTTCAATCCTAATGGACAATTTTTTTTTGAGATAACATGTTCCCTAGGTATTGCATCTAATAATGAGGCACTTTCCCTATCGTCACTCCAAGGAATCAATGTGCTCCTAAACCATGATAAACATAATGTTTCCATAATAGGGGATTCAACCATCATAATTTTCTCACTTATTCTAACCAAATTTATTAAAGACTCCCGAGTAGCCAAAATCACTTACATGATAATCTCTCTAACTAGGAGATTCCGTTATGTATCCTACTTTCACGTCAAGAGAGAGATGAACAAGGAGGCAGGTAGAATGGAAAATGTCAGATCTACCTTAACTGAGGGCATGCTTGTTTTGAGTGATAGTGAGAAGGCAAGAGCATTCCCTCTTCTCTATTGGGATCCTCCCTAGGGATGTAATGGGGGGACGAAGGGCCCATTAGAGAAATAATAGTGGAGACCATACACTGTAAGGTGGACTAGGTCCATTATGTTTCTTATTACTAAATAAGGCCCACTGTGGTAGTTAGTATTAAATAAATGTAATGTGGCCTCATTAAAGAAGGTCCACTAGGTAGTTAGGAGGTTGTACCACAAACAAGGGGGTATCGTACACCAATTTGGTGTCTAGCTTAGTTGTGACCTTTAAATTATTATTATTTAGTAAGGTTTTTTTGAAAACAAAGTATTAGATAATGCTAGGAAAATACATAAAAATACATACAATAAATGAAAAAAAAAGTCAATTCTATATCAACCAAAAGAGAATATTGACCCTAGCATTGTCGCTTTCGTCAGAATATCTCTAAAAATAATTTGTGGATAAAATTTCAAAATAAAACTACATTTTATCACATCCAACAATGTGATGTTAGTTGTTTTTTTTATAACATAAATGGTTGGGGATTTATATATTAAAAAAAGAGCAATGAATCTCCACAAATTTCATATGACATAGTATAAAAACCTCTTTTGCTTTCCTTAGAATCTAATTGTCTATGGAAATCTAGAGAAGTTGGTACAACTAGTCCAAAAGAGCTATTGTTTTTCCAAGTAAAAATAACAACAAACAAGTTCAAAATTAACAAAATTTTACATTGCATTGAAAACCTGACTAGTGGTTTTGAGGAGGCTCTCGTTCTTCCTGTTGTTCCACTAGTTGGGCCGCTGAATTTGCCTATGTATGAAGAAATTCCTCTTTCCCTGGCGTTGGAGGGGCCGAGGGGTGCTCATTGCTAGCTGTTGAGTGAAAGGTGGACGAGAGCCTTGACTCACCAGAGCCAATGGAATTCCCTGGATAATGTGGGTGGATTGGGGGATTTTCCAATTGTTGAGCAACTACCCTGAGTTTCCTTGTGTTCCTATTAATTCCCCCGAGAGATATTGCCAATTCCTAATTATGCCATATTTCCTGCTGGTGCATCTGAGCTTGCAGGTTCACCATTTCCTCTCGTAGTCCCTGGTTTTCTCATTGAAACTCACGATGTTGAGAGTGTAACATCCCCAGCCACAAGCATGCCGGATAGTGCTCCCCAAACACCCTTAACTTAGACTTTACTGCTCTGATACCAAACTGTAACATCGATGGCCATCGACAGGCCGGATAATGCTCCCCAAACACCCTTAACTTATCCTTTACTTCTCTGATACCAAACTGTAGCGTACCCGACCATCAATAGACCAGGAAACGCCACTGCGCGGAACATCCACAAACACAGACACACAGACACACAGACACATCATGCATTTTAATCAAAATATAACACATAACACAGAGTTACTGTTATCATTCAGATTCAAACAAGATTAACAGTAAATCCACATGCAACAAAACACATGATACATTTACCAGTAGCACAAACATGCCTAACATACATAATTAGGCACATAAATGATACTTATATTTTAGCTGGAGTAAATCCACCAACTATGTGTAGACCTTCCACGAACCTCCCAACCAAATACCACGCTGCTCATCATGCTCAACAATAGGTCACCCCCGAGCTGGGACTAAGCTCCACCCAGGGAAAGGGAATCCTCGACTAGGCTGAGGTTACAGGAAACTGCATAGTGCAACTGGAAGGATTCTCTCCAGGAGCCTTCTTACGCCCACTACTCACAAACTCTCATTCTCCACATGCCTGTTCCACCCCGGGAATATGCACCTTCATTGTTCCATAGTCCATCGACTACTCCACTTCCCCTTTCTGGGTCTCGACAATAGGCCAGATCAGGAGTTCTCAGATCTCCGTAGCAGGTGCTGGACTCTCTCTAGGAGAAAACCACTTCCTAGCAAACTCTCTCACCTGGAGAGAGATGCTCATAGGCTTGACAACCTGCATCTTCAACCACGAGCTTGACAACCCGCTTCTTTAACGAGTTTCAACTCAATTCATGCAAGGTAAGGATAATAACAACATAAAAAACATTCGGTTAAATCATGGGTGACAACAACAACATGACGATTGGGCATGGACATCCAAAAACGACAACAACCCCCCAGGATGTGTCGGGCTTCATAGTAAAAACAACACAGGTCGGCTTCACGGTTTCCTGGTTCCAGAGATGAGTGAGGGTGCAGAGGTCGATTGTAGAGCTCCATGGAATTCACAGAGGATGGGGAAAAGCCCCCCCCCAACACAACTTGAGTCTTTGGTTTTAAATGCATGTGCCTAGGTCGACACATGTCTTCCTGGAGCTGCATGCACTCCATTTAGCATACGTTCCTTTTCCCAGGAATTTAGGATAAAGCATATCTTTCATACAATCTTTGGAATAATAATAAATTATTATTCTCAAGGACTTAATCCCTTAAGATTAGCCCCTCTTTCCAACCTTTTGTTCCTCTCTCCCTTACCCAGCCTTGTGGAAGCTTAGTCCCCCATCACTCTTTCTTCGTAATCGGTCTACACGTAGCGATGTTTATATTTTTTTAATGATCTGCATAATTACATATACAAAATCAGGCTCCTGGCCTTTAGCACCTAGGCTCTTCGGCCTAGTAAACACATAAGCCCACCAATTTATCAACCCTTGGCTCACCAGCCTACAAAACATGTTTACAATTCATAAATACAACTGGGGCTCGTCCTTGGGGATATAACAATCCCCTCCCCTTATTTTTTCACTATCCTTAGTGAAACTCTTTACACAACGTCAACAAGATTTCCAAAATATTAAAAAATATGCGGGTATTATGCCTGTATAGCATCTTCATGCTCCCATGTCACGTCCTCAGGACTGTACCAGGTCCACTGGACCTTTACAAGCCCTATGGTTCGATTCTAGAGATGTTTTCTCTTCTGGTCCAATATGCACACCAGATGCACCTACAAGATGCCTTCTTGATCCACCTAAATCACATTCCAATCAATCACATGATTAGGATCATGTATATATTTCTTAAGCAAATGAAACATGAAACACATTATGTACAGTCATGGATGCAGGCAATGCAAGCATATATGAAATTGGTCCAATCCTTTCTAGGATTTCGAATGGTCCACAAAATTTGGCTGCCAACTTGAAATAGTTTCCCAGCTTTAGAGAACTTTTGTTGGCTTTCACTTTCAAGAAAACATGATCACCAACATTTAACTCCTTGTGGGTCCTGTTCTTATTAGCATATTTTTTTTTCCTGTCTTGGGCAGCCTTCAAATTTTACTTAATCTTCAACATTTGTTCTTCCATTTCCTTGAGCAACTCTGGCCCAACCACTGCTCTATTAGTTGGGTTATCCCAACTTGTTGGAGTGTTGCACTTTCTTCCATAAAGTGCTTCAAATGGGCTCATCTTCAGTGAAGCTTGATACCCATTGTTGTAGGCAAATTATACCAAATGTAGGTAGTCTTCCCATTTAGATGGTTTGTCCATCACATACATCCTTAGCATGTCTTCTATCACTTGGTTCACCCTCTCTATCTGCCCATCTAACTCATGATGATAGGCTATGATGAAGTTCATATTCATTCCGAACCCTTTGAATAACCCCTTCTAAAACTTTGAGGTAAATTTCGGGTCTTTATCAGACACAATTGTCTTGGGAATACTGTGTAGTCTTGCTACTTCCTTCATGTAGATAACAACAACATTAGCGGACTTGTGAGTGGTCTTCATTGGAACAAAATGGGCAGCTTTAGTAAGCTTATCCACAACCACCATGATTGAATCATGCTACTTTCCGGTTTTAGGCAATCATGTGATGAAATCCATTGTCACTACCTCCCACTTCCACTCAGGAATGGGTAAGGGCTGTAGTAACCCTGCTGGGTGCCTAGGCTCATCTTTGAATTTCTAGTATTCCATACATCTGGCGATGTATTCTGCAATTTCCTTCTTCATACATGGCCAAAAGTGATGGCTCTTGACTGTTGCCACAGTTTTTTGATATCCAGGGTGCCCAACATAAGGCACATTATGCATTTCTTTCAAGATCATAATTTTCAACTCTTGCAAATTAGGTACATAAATTCTGTTCTTGTACAAAAGTGTTCCATCAATCCAAGTTATAATCTTACATTCTCTGTAGCATCTGACCTTGCTGTAGCTTTGCCACCAATTCCATATACTGCAAATCTGCATTTGCAGCTTCCAATATTATGCCTTTAATATCAGTTTGATACATACTAATGGACATAGCATGTAGTTCGTGTACTCTCTTGCTGAGTGCATCAACCACTTTGTTCTCCTTTCCTTTGATATGTTTGATATCAAAGTTGTACTCACAAATGAATTCCGACCATCTACTCTACCTAGCATTTAAGGTCGGCTGATCAAACAAATACTTCATACCGTTATGGTCTACCCTCAATTCAAACCTCTTTCCCATGAGGTAATGGCTCCATTTCTTTAGAGCATGAACAATAGCTGCCAAATCCAAATCATGAGTTGCATAGTTCTTTTCATGTTCTTTCAATTTCCTGGATTCATAACATATTACAAACCCATTCTGAATGAGGACTCCTCCCAGTCCTTCTTTGCATGCATCTGTACACACTATGAAATCATCATTCGGATGTGAAATCCTTAGGATTGGAGCACTGGTTAAGAGTTGCTTCAATCGCTGGAAGCTTCTCTCACATTCATTTGTCCATTGAAATTTATTCTCCTTCCTTTGCAAGGAAGCGATGGGGTGATCTATCCTTGAGAACCCTGCAATGAACATTCTTTAATAGCCAGCTAGACCCATAAAGGATCTGACTTTTGACACATTCCTTGATACTAACCATTCTCTCATGGCTTCTATCTGCTCAGGATCCACAACTATCCCATCCTTTGAAATGATATGCCCCAAGTAATGGATCTGCTTTTGATAAAATGAGCACTTGCTCAATTTTGCATACAACTAGTGCTCTCTTATCACTTGCAACACCATTCTTAGATGTTGTTCATGTTCTTTCTCTGGCTTAGAATACACCAAGATGTCATCAAAAAAGACTATGAAAAAATTGTCTAGATATTCCCTGAATACACCATTCATTAAGCACATAAAAACAACGGGTGCATTCGACAACCCAAATGACACCACTGTGAATTCATAATGACCATACCTTGTTCTAAAGGCGGTCTTGCTGATGTCTTCATCCTTTATCCTTACCTGGTGATATCATGACCTGAGATCTATTTTTGAAAATATCTTAGCATCCTTCAACTGATCAAAGAGATCATCGATCCTTGGCAAAGGATACTTGTTCTTAATAGTCACTTTGTTCAACTATCTGAAATCGATGCACAATCTCAATGTTCCATCCTTCTTATTGACGAACAGGACTGGGGCACCCCAAGGTGACACACTTGGGCATATATACCCCTTCTTCAAAAGTTCTTCAAGCTACAATTGCAGTTCTTTCGGCTCTGGTGTACTCATTATGTAAGGATTTTTTGACACTGGAGCTGCTCCAAGCATAAGGTCTATAGAAAAATCAATATCTCTTTTTGGGGGTAGTCCTGGTACCTCCTAGAATACATCTTCAAAATATTTTAATACTGCATGGTCTCCAATTTTTGGCACCTTATCCTCAGGTGCTTCTTCCATATGGGCTGCAAATAACTGATAACCTTTCCTATAACACTTCTTCAGCTGCATTGCTGAAATTTCTCTGACAGTAACTTCCCTTGGGATTCCCTGCATTTTCCTTCCTCATCCAGGCATGTGAATGCCTTGTTACGACAATCTAAGATGGCATGGTGCTGGTCCAACCAATCCATCCCAATTAGACATTCATAGGAGCCCAAGCGTAAGATGTTCAATTCATCCCTTGTGCTCAGTCCATTCAAGTCCACTGGACAAGACTTAACCAACTCAACAACCTTTCTCCTGGCTTCTGTAGCCAACTGCACTAACCAAGATTTTCCATGCTTGATTCTTGGAAAATGCAAACCTTCCACCATTCTAGGATCTATATTACTATGACTAGCCCCTGAATCAATTAAAATAGTAAAGGTATGGTTATTGATCATACCTTCAACTTCAATCATATGTTATTGAAATTCTGGTTGCTTGTTTTACATGGATGCGTAGATCCTTGGTATTCTACTGCCCATGTCCTCCACTGTTTCAACTTTCTGAACATTGTGGAAAACTCTCACTTTTCCATTTTTGTGGGGACAATCTCTGTACTTGTGGTTTCCCTGACAATGCCAACACTGAATGGGCATCTGCCTTGGCCTTTGTCCCCCTACCTCAGTCATTCTCTTCTCTCTAAAAGATGGTTGTCCTTGAGGACTGTTTCTGAAAAAGGGAAGTTTGTTTCCCTTCTACCTCTGTTCTTTCTTGAGCTTCTTCTGGTCATCCCAAGCCTTCCGAAAAGTGGGTTTTTCTCTTTGCTTCTCATATAAGCATTTCTCTCCTTATAGTTTCTTCCATGGTTTTAGGATCATCATACTATATGTTGTCACCGATGGAAGGTGGTAGTCCACTCAGATACCTTTGAATTTTGACAGTCTCATCTTTGATGAAAGGAACATACTTCAACAACTCTAGGAATCTCCTTTCATACTCATCAATGGACATGCTACCTAGCTTGAGTTCAAATAATTCTTTCATCTTTCTGTTGTAGTATCTCTTAGTCAAATATTTCTTTTCAAAATACTTCTTGAACTATTTCCAAGTAATATTTTTCTCTTTAATGTGCTGCACCTGCACAGGTTGATCCCACCACATGTAGGCTTTTCCTTTCAGTTGATACATCACTATTCTTCCTTTTGCATGAGGGGAATAATTCTGCAGTTGGAAATGTTTCCTCATGCCAAGCAACCATGTCTTGGCATCTTCCTCCTTCTGGTGCTCTCCATCAAATGTAGGAGGCTTAATCTTGTTCATTTCATCCTTTAGTTCATCCACTTCAGATCTCCTATGCTTTTTGGTAGGAGATGGGCTTGAAATACTGTGTGCCTCCTTATTGGACTGCATTGGGGAGTGACAATGATGCCTGCTAATGCTTCTTGATCTTATTTTCCTCTCAGGGGTCCTGCGACTCCCTGTTTTTCTTGAGTCAATCTCCTTATCCAACTTCTTTTCTATCCTTTCCAGGCTCTCTATTAACTTTAGGTTGAATTTTCCCTGTTTCTCTTTGGCTTTCATGAGCTTCCTATTATCTGCTGAGTTATTTTGGGCATCTTTCTGTAATCGATCAATGATTTTCATCATGTGCCCTTCCTTATCTATCCCTTCTCCATGTCCATTGGATTTCTATCCTTCCACTCCCAAATGGACATCCATTCCTTTTACTTCATTCTTTGAACTGGAATCATTTTGTGCCTCCTCCATTTCTTTGCACTCAGTGGCAATTCGGTTCAGCTCTGACAATCATTGACTCTACAAACACAGTGTGCAGTCAATCGAAATTTGTTAGGCCATCATTCCTTAACAAATCCCACAACATTCATAAACCAATATGATTTAAGAAAACGTTCAGATTTCATTTTCTTTCCAAGCTCTTCTCTGCTTTGTAATAATTTGGCACTAGCCCCTTTCTATCCGTCCTCAACCCATGCGACCATGGGCTGTGACCTAGCACTAGCTCGATAGGCACTTACACGAGACTTCTGGTGTCAGAAGTCTTCAAAGTACCTCTCCACAGTCTCTCGGAGTTCCGAATTAATGAACTCATGAATAGGGGTTGATTGATGATCTACGACTACCCAACATCCAATGGCTTACACCCACTGTGGAACTTAAAGCATCAGAGCTCCGAGACTTTGGAACTTCAGAGCTTCAAGACTTCGAAGCTTTGAGACTTTTCAGAACTTCAAGTTCAAGAGTTTTCGCGCTTCCTTCCTTCCAGACTCTCGAATTCTGAATTTTCAGACTTCTTTACCCTCCGGGTCCACATAATACAAATGTCACCATATAAAGTGGTGGAAAGTGGCATGGCTAGGAAAGGTCCACGTCACCCTTTGAGACATCATCTGGCCCCACCACGTCTACTCTTTCGCTTCGGAACTTTGGACTTCGAAAGTTCTCCCCTCAGCCTATGTTAATTCTCCCGAAATCCAAAATTATGAATTGCTCTTTTGCTTCAAAACTTCAGTTTTTGGAAGTTTGTGCATCAACACATCCCACTTCTCCTGTTCATCGAATTACGAAGTTATGATCTAACAATTGAGCTCTTTTCCTCAGATCTACGGTGTAGATCTCCCTCCGTACTTCGTAGTTTTGGGTTTTGGCCTTTTCTCTTATTTTTGCATCAACTCCACCGATGTCGCGAAGTCCGAAGGGCTTCTAGGTTAACCCTTCTGCACCTTCTCCAGATATGACGACCATAGAGGATTTCCCCTCCTTCCAAACAGATCCTATAGCCTCAACACCACAAGTGTTGTGATCTCCCTCTTTATGGCCCAATACCACATCTGTAGTGGTTTTACAATACCGATACACCTCCTAAACTTCGTAACATGGCCAAGGTAACTTCTTGGCACTTAGGAATGTTATGAGGTTTGAAATTGGTTCATCCAGACACAATTTCCACCTAAAAACTTGGTTCCAATGACCATTTATCCAACCCATCTAGGATCAGCGTTGAAACCATGGATCTGAACTCAAATTTTCTCTATTTCGAGAACAATTCTTTTCCGAAACTTTTTCTTTAACTTCCACTAACATGGCCCATACAGGTTCAGTGTTGAAACCTTGGCTCTGATAACAAACTGTAACATCCCCGGCCACTGACAGGATGGATAATGCTCCCCAAACACCCTTAACTTAGCCTTTACTACTCTGATACCAAACTGTAACATCCCCAACCACCGACAGGCCGAATAATGCTCCCCAAACACCCTTAACTTAGCCTTTACTGCTATGATACCAAACTGTAGCGTACCCAACCATCCACAGACCAGGCAACGCCATTGCGTGAAACATCCACACACACACACACACACACACACATATAAAATGCATTTTAATCAAAATAAAACACATAACACAAAGTTGCTGTTATCATTCAGATTCAAACAAGATTAACTGTAAATCCACATGCAACAAAACACATGATACATTTACCAGTAGCACAAACATGCATAACATACATAATTCGGCACATAAATGATACTTATCTTTTAGCTGGAGTAAATACACCAACTACGTGCAGACCTTCCACGAACCTCCCAGCCAAAGACCACGCTGCTCACCACGCTCAGCAGTGGGTCACCCCCGAGATGGGACTAAGATCCACCCAGGGCAATGAAATCCTAGACTAGGCTAAGGTTACAGGAAACTACAAAGTGTAACTGGAATTATTCTCTCCAGGATCCTTCTTACGCCCACTACTCACGAACACTCATTCCCCACATGCCTATTCCAACCTGAGAATATGCACCTTCACTGTTCCATAGTCCATCGGCTGCTCCACTTCCCCTCTCAGGGTCTCGACAATAGGCCGGATCAGGAATTCTCAGAGCTCCGTAGTTGGTGCTGGAATCTCTCTAGGAGAAAACCACTTCCCAACAAACTCTCTCACCTGGAGAGAGCTGCTCACAGGCCTAAAAACTTGTCTGTTCAACCACGGGCCTGACAACCCGCTTCTTCAACTAGTTTCAACTCAATTCACACAAGGTAAGGATAATAGCAACATCAACAACATTTGGTTAACTCATGGGTGCCAACAACAACAAGAATATTGGGCATGGACATCCAAAAATGGAAACATCCCCCCCAGTAAGATACAACATGACTCAGGTAATATACAAGATGTGTCGGGCTTCACAGTAAAAACAACACAGGTCAACTTCATGGTTTCCTGGTTCTAGAGATGCATGAGGGTGCAGAGGTCGATTGTAGAGCTCCACAAAATTCATGGAGGATGGGGAATGGTAAGCTCCCCCCCAACACAACTTGACTCTTTGGTTTTAACTGCATGTGGCCAGGTCGACACATGTCTTCCTGGAGCTGCATGCACTCCATTTAGCATATGTTCCTTTTCCCAGGAACTTAGGATAAAAAATATATTTCATACAACCTTTGGAATAATAATAAATTATTATTCTCAAGGAATTAAGCCCTTAAGCTTAGCCCCTCTTTCCAACCTTTCAGCCCCCTCTCCCTTACCTAGCCTTGTGGAAGCTTAGTCCCCCATCACTCTTTCTTCGTGGTCAGTCTGCACGCAATGATGTTTATATTTTATTAATGATCTGCATAATTACATATACAAAATCAAGCTCCCGGCCTTTAACACCTAGGCTCTCTGGCCTAGTAAACATATAAGCCCACCAACTTATAAACCCTCGGCTCACCAGCCTACAAAACATGTTTACAATTCATAAATACAACTGGGGGTCATCCTTGGGGATATTACAAAGAGTCTGTGCATTCCTCTGCTCTTCTAACATCTATGCGTAATGAGTGGAATTGCTTTTGGATTTCCTTCAATACACAATTCAGACAAGAGCAGGGGGCTCTTGATATTCTCCACATATTGATGCAGAGTCTCAGTAGCAGACTGATCAGACATGCATTGTAGAAATTCTGAATGTAATCGGAACAAGAAGGGAGAGAATACCAACCGAATTACGAGCAGAGCGTCCTGAAGTTCAATATGATGGCACTAAAAGATAGCTGGAGAAGCCATGATTGCTGTAATGATGTAACCTTGATGGAACAAGGTGCCAGAACCACCCACAAGCTAAGTTGAGTTCGCGTAGGGTAGAGAGCTGGAGTTGACACCATGGGCTTACAGATGGACGTTAAGAGAAGCGAGTGAAGCTCTGCAGGATATAAGGGGAGTAGAGGTAGTTGAGGGGAGGACACGAGGGGAAGGGAGGGGGGCACGTGGGCTGAGGAAGGGGGCCGCGTGGCAAGGATGGGGGCCCATTCGAGCATGGGGGAGAGGAAGAGGGGGCCCATGAGAGAGCATGGGCAGGAGGGGAGAGGGAAGGGGAGGGGGAAGGGGAGGGGAAGAGGTGGGTTAGGGGGAAGGGGGAAGGGGGGAGGGTTAGGGGAGTGTTTGAGTTCGAAAAGAATAGGTCCTGGTTTGTGAGAGGGAGACGACTCAAACGAAGAAGGTTAAGGCAATCAATCATGTGAGGGGACTTGATTGATGACGAGGTGACTCTGATATAAAGATTTCATTGCTTTGGATAAGCGACCAACTTCAGTGTTTTGGGAGAGAAGAATATGGAAGTAGCGTATTTTAATAAAGAATTGTTTCAAGGTTTTTATTTGCGAGCAGAGGCAACTAGAAGATTGAGACATAGTGTTTGAGAGACCAAGGAGGTCCTTTATAACTATTTCAGAGTCCCCTAAGACCACGAGAGTGTGGATACTTCGTGCATGTGCAATTTTTAGACCCATGTACACTGCTAGAGTTTCTGCTCTATTGTTGGTAGTTTTCCCCAAGCCCCAGGAAAAATCAACTACCTTTTTTCCATCAGATCCATAGATGACTCCCCCCGCACCTGCCACCCCTGGATTACCTATTATGGCTCTATCAAAGAAAAATAGGGAAGTGTGTTGTTGTCTTTGCCATTGAGGAAATTCATTGTTGCTGAGACGGAGCTGCCAATCTTGCCTTTTGGTTTTTTGGTGCAGGGGGGAAGTGAAGGATGCGATTGGGGGTCCCCATGTGTAATTAATCCAGTCTTCTTTGCTATGTTCCAAAGTGACTAGCATATCATATCTGATTGCTTTGAACTTGAAGACTTCTGCAACTAGTCCACATATTTTAACAAAGGTGCTATGTAGTGGGGGAAGCTTCTCGCAGAAAAGGGCTTGATTGCGTGCTAGCTAGAGTTCCTAGCTGATGAATTTGGGGACTTGCCTCCAGAGAAGAGTAAACTGTTTCTTATTTTTGAAGTTGCTAGCATATCTTTGTTTCCAAGAAATGAAAAGATCATTCCAGTTCTCAGGAAGAGGAGGGGGGCTAGAGAGGGGGAGGTAAATGAGATTCCAAATTTGGGAAGAATAAGGGCATTCGAGGAAAAGGTGGGGAATGTTTTTAGACATGGAGAGGCAGTGGGGGAAATGAGAGGGGCCTTGTATTCCACACTTTAGGAGCTTTTCTTCTATCATATTTTTACAATGGACCAACAACCAACAAAAGATCATTTTACAATTTTACAAAAAATGTTTACTTTGGGCAGAGAGGGATCGGACCAGAGTTATTTCCAGATCTTGGAGGTTTGGGGACCTTGGGTTTCAGACAACAAGAGAGTGTAACCGGATATGACATAAAAGGTTTTCCCACCCCAACTACAGGAATTAGATAAGGAATGACGAGAGGGAGCGCATCTATAAAGTTTATTGAAGAAGGTGGGAAGTAAAGGACTTACGTGTTCAGGGACATTTGGCAACTTCCAGTTGATCCAATCCTCATCTTAGTTTCAATGGCAGAAGTCCTTAAGGAGGGAGAGGCCCTTTGAGTAGCACTAGTATTTTAGAGGGCGAAGAGCTTCTAGACTGTTCAAGGGTTCACGATCAAGGATACGATCAATCCACACATTAATATGTGCTCCATTCCCCAGGGCCCAAGAGATCTTGGATTTGATTAGAGAGGAAGATTTTTTTAAGAGGCGCCAGATCGAATATCTAGGGAGAGAGGGAGTGGGCCCATCGAAACAACGCAACCTTGAGGAGTTGAAGTATTTGGATATAAGTGTTGCTTTCCACCAATCTGCATTATCTATGATTAGACGCCAAACACATTTTTCTCCCAGAGAAGAATTCATTAGAGTTGGATCCCTTATAGCGAGTCCACCTTTGTTGAGAAGTTGACATAATTGTTTCCAATTCATAAGATGGAAATTTTTGGTGTTTGTTTTCCCTCCATCCCAAAGGAAGCTTCAGAGCGCTCTAGATATTTTTTCAAGAGTACCTTTGGGGGCTAACAGACCTAAACATTGAAAAATGGAGAGGGAGGAGAGAACTGATTTGAGAAGTACTATTTTCTCAGCAGGATTAATCCAACGACCTCCCCAACTTTGTATTCTTGCTAAAATTTTAGGGCTGAGTGAGTCTGCTAGGAGAATGTAAAGAAAGGGGGAGAGGGGGAATCCTTGACGAAGTTCTGTGTTGGCTTTGAAAAATTGTGATGGTCGCCCATTTAGTAAAGGGGATATCCAAGGCGAATTGATGCAGGCTATAATCCAATTAATGAAGTTTTCGAAGAATCCATATGCTTTGAGAACTGAAAATAGAAAAATATGCTTGACTCGATCGAAAGCATTCGCCATGTCGACTTTAACGACCATTCCTAGGGATTTAAATTTCTTTCTAGAATGTAGTATGGCTTCTTGAACAAGCACAATGTTGTCTTTTATTTGTTTGTCCTTTAAAAAACCACCCTGATTTTCTGAGATTATCTTTGGAAGCAGGGGCTTGAGCCGATTTGCGATAATCTTGGTGAGGATTTTGTAGGATAAGTTACAAAGGGAAATGGGATGGAAATGAGAGAAATTGGAGGGATTAGATTCTTTGGATATTAATTCTATAAAGGTGGAATTTGTGGCTCCTCCGATTTTCTGTTTCTGGAGGGTATAATTTAGAATTTTCTTCAAATCACACTTGATAATGTCCCAAAAGGATCGATAAAATCTGATAGAAAAATCGTCCGGTCCAGGAGCTTTGTCAGGATCCATGCTCCAAATTGCTTTGGCTATTTCTTCTTCTGTTATATCCTTGACTATTTGATTATTTTCATGCTCATAGACTATACTTGGAATGTTGGCTAGCATGTCAAGAACGCCTGCATTTGTTTCTTCACTGCTAGGTTGCTGGTATAAGTTATTGAAGTGGTGAAAGGCCTCGTCTTTGACTTGATCAAAGGTATCTAGTTGCTGCCGAGTATTTGAGGTAATGGAGGTGACTGTGTTTTTTTTCCTCCGTGATTAGGCTTACTTATGGAAGAAGGAAGTGTTTGAGTCTCCCGCTTTTATCCAGAGGCTTCTGTGTTTCATCTTCCAGTGCTCTTCCTCTCTGTTTAAGGAGTGTTGAAGAAGCTGATGTGCTTCTTTTTCTTGATTCAACAATGTATCTATTATCGTCTCTTCTTCTATTTGAAGCTGTAGTTTCATGAGTTTCTCTATCTTTTCTTTCTTTTCTTGATGTGGTGGGGTAAACGAAGTTTTCACCTAATTTTTGAGTGCTAATTTGACTGCTTTGAGATTGGTTTCCCAGATATAATTCGAGGATCTAGAGAAGGGGGTGATCCACTCATTTTGAATAATAGGGGGGAGGACTGGGTTTTCGAGCTAGAGGTGGTTGAAGCAAAAAGGGAGGGGGCCAAAGTTTTGGGGATTTAGGAAGTTAAGAGAGATTGGTTTATGATCTGAGACAACGGACGGGAGGATAAGAGAGGAGATGAAATGGGGGGAAAGAAGGATATTTCTATTAATGAGGAAACGATCTAGGCGGCCTGCTATATGACTAAGGCCAGATCGTCTGTTGTTCCAAGTGTACTTTCCTTTGGAAGGTATGAAATCTTGCATATCCCACTCTGTGATGAGATCAATTAGATTTTCAGAGAAGGGATCTCTGATTTTACTGCCCCCATTTTTTTCCCATGGATTGAGGTGGGTGTTGAAGTCTCCCCCAATTATGAAAGAGGAGAGATTGATGGAGTCTTTGAGCTCTAAAAGGGAGCTCCAACAAGCCATTTTTCCTTGTAGGAGTTGGGAATGTAGACATTAACTACATAGATTCTATTATTGTTATCCCTTTTTTTTAGAATCTTTAAAATCCAGTTTTCAGTTCCTAGAGTCACTTCAAGAGTCCAGATTTGTTCATCCCAAAGAGTTGCAATGCCACCAGAGGCTCCTTGAGAGATAACAACTGCTCTAGCTGTAGCTTTGAAATTTTTTTTTGTTGCTTCTAGAATGGTTGACGCCTCCATTTTGGTTTCCTAGAGGAGGATAACAGAGGGGTTGTCCATTTTATTTAGATCTCTTAAAGCTTCAACTTTAGACTTGTTGCTGAAGCCCCTGTAGTTCCATGAGAGAAAATTCATTGACAGGGGGTGGAGGAGGCCCGACTTCCATGGGCCGGGTAGTCTGATCCTTTAGTAACTCCTTTTTGTGTTGAGGTGTACATGGAGTTTTCTATAGATTTCTTCTTTCCTTGTGCCTTTTACTTTGAGGTTGCTTCCTGTCTAAGTTCCTTATTTGTTCTTCGACATGATTTTCTTGGCTTTTTTGGTGGAAGTTCTCCATCTTCCTCTTCTTGGTTGTGAAGTTCTTTTGAGTGGGGGTCTTCGTTAACTTGCTGCTATGATCCTTGCATGTCCTCCTTAGAAGGATAGTCTTCATCCGACTCTTCTGCTATTTTGACTATGGTTGGGGCGGAGAGAGGGGGCAGACCCAATTCTATCGCCGGG
>ML810066.1:70856-86718 GCA_009831015.1 Picea engelmannii
TATTTGTGGGATTGGAGGGGGATTTTTTGGGAGGGGATTTGGGAGGATGTTTTTGACGTGAGGAATCCGAGATGGGCGGGGGCCTAATGGAGCCAGGTTAGGAGCCTAAACCTTTTTCGTTGTTTTTTTTGTTCCTGACTTGCTTCCACCCTTCCTCATGTTGTGTTGCATCAACTTCTGGAGATTGTTTGTTACCGGGGAATTTTTTTGCAAAATGGCCATATTCGTGACAAGACTTACATTTGAACGAGAGCTGCTCATAATATGTTTTCTGAATGTGTGTCCAGTCATCCAATTTTAGCTTGATTTCTTCCGGGAGCCCTTTTTCTAGATCTACTTCCACACAAATCCTAGCACAAGAGTACATACTAGATTTAGGTTCATCCCTATCAATGAATTTTCCTAGGGTATCACCTATACTTTTTAAAACTTCATCGCCCCAACAATGGAAAGGAAGATGGGGAAGTCTCACCCAAATCGGCACAACTGAGGGGATATCATTTTCTGGGTCAAAATCTGGAGTCCATTTGTTTAAATATAACCCTCTTGGGCTGAAAACGTAAGGGCCATTTCTTAAGATGAGGTCTCTATATGAATTATGCTCAAAATAAAATATATAGAAGCCCTTACCACAAAAAAAGTGATTCATGCATCCTTGGACCAAGGGATGCAAGTTTGACTCAATCCAGAGATCGACCTGCCAGGGTGAAGGCCATAAACCCATGAAATGGCCTACTAGCGCTTTGGATGCAAAGGAGAGAGCCTTTATTCTCGCTGCAATGCAAAGGATTTCTACTTCCGAGATCTGATGCAACTTTTTCACAAACTAGGAGGTACTGGGTCACAGGGGGGAGGGCTCAACGAACCCATAGGCGCCTTGAAGGCGACGACCTCGTTGAGGAAGTCTGGGGGGGGATCTGGATCTAGAACCATTGAAGCCATGAGGGTCGAGAGAAGGGATGCAACAGTGAGGGATAGGGTTGCAGAGCTCGAAGTAATCACTATCTTATTTGAGATGACATGTCTTCTCTTTCTTATTAAGTAACGTGATGTGAGTTGTTAGTGCTACCTAATAAAAAATAAATGGAAATGATAATGATTTTTTGATATTGACTTTCATTGATTCTAATGGTTTCATATTTGTACTTGTGTGGCATGTTTATGATTCAATGGATTAAACAAAAGAATAATTTGTAGATATATTTTAAAATCTTCAATGATAAATTGACAATTTGTAAGGCAATTACTACTAATGATGCACACAAGTTTTCTTGGAAGAACATAGTAAATCTCTTTAGTTCTTGTTACCCACTTACCTGGTGCAAAACTTGGTGTTGATGTTGAATGGATTGAATATATGCATTGATGCATAACCAATGCATGGAGAGCGGTGGGCACCCATACTAATAGCAATTAAAAACTCACAACATCCTGCTAAAGCTATTTTAAAGAAAGTAGTGGTTGATATAGGCAAGGAAGAAGGAAATATAGGTGTTGATATCAAAATTGTTGATTCTATACCCAAGGAAGATGAACATGTTGTCATTATTTCAACATCTCCACTTCCAAAAGGGACTAATCACCAAGTGTACATACCAAAATTATGAAGTTGTGCAGCTGACCACTGAACATGGGGTATTTCAAGAAGCACTTGTATAGATGTCAACAAGGATAAAAAACAATCTATTCCTAGGAAAACCCATTTCAGTTGCTGGTGTTGGTATCTAATAAAGAACACATGCCTCTAGTTCCTGTTCCGACGGCACCATAGAGGGGAAGACCTAAACCTGGCTCGCCTCCCATAATCTATCCTCATTTGGGAGGACCCCTACATGGCATTGATCAATGAGGATGTCTACCTCACAATGTTGATCATTCATGATTCCCAACCTACATGCATTGTCTTGGAGGAATGCATCACAACTACCCACCATCACCAGGTCCATGGGTAGTGCAAGTAATGGGTGATGGACTATTGAAATTATAGGAAAGATGAATTTGATTATTTAATTGTTCTGAAATATCTCAAGTATTTTTACAACTGCCAAAGAAAAAAAATATGTATCGACAATATTTTGTCTAGTAAGATTCAGTCTTATGCTTCATTACCAGTAGGATCTTCCATTTTGCAGTCCCATACAGAGTGTCGATACATATATTCACGACTATACCAAAAAGGACCATACTAGAAACCATAGTGTGTTTCTTTCTTACATGTGTGGTTACAACAATGATGGTGACATACATTTTGTTGATTGGAGTTTAGTGACAAAGGTGTGAATCATTGGAAATGGTGTGAATAAAACGAATAATAGAGCTACAAGTTCATAAGAATTTGAGCTTGTTTCTATCCCTAAGCTAGTTTTTCTCGTACCATGGATTTACTGCCCTCTTTTCAAGTGACTGAAGTGAAGCAGAGAGCACTATTGTACAAGGAGCTATGTGTGTGTGTGTGTATTACCTTTTTACAAGCTACTGAATTCATTCCTTGCAAACAAATTAAAAATAATGTAAATTTTGGGTCCATTTTTTTGCTGCTCAAGCCTTGCTTCAACTAGCAATCATATTTAGTAGATACCATGACTCATATACCCATAGGGGTGATTCCAGGGATAAGAATGATTTTAGAAGAATATAGTCACTGCTGCAGATATGTTCCATTGGGGGAAGCAATATTAGTATATTGATCTTGTAAATCTAAGTGTGCCTAGGTTTACTTTTCCAGCAGGGAATGAGGCAAATGCAAAGACACAGTAGTTAGAGGCTTATCAATATTTAAGGAGGATTTTTAGGAAAGTTATTATCATGGATCCCTTAGAAATTACTAGTGAGGAGGTGATAAAAGATCATTACATTTTGGACAAGTGTAAGGCATGCTAAGGTCTAAAACTCACCCAACAATTTTTTTCCAAGGGAGAGCTTGAAATCACATGCATGATTGATGGAATTGCAGAGATGAGGCACCCTAAGAAGGAAATAATACTAATGTTTTATGAGAAGGTTGATTTGTTTATATATGTATTGGTATGAATTTCATTTTTGACATTGAATCTAAATTGAACCTAGAACTGAGTCAAACCTATTGTTACACGTCAAAATGTCACACTTGAGTGTCACACCCTAAGTGTCACAAGCGTCGCAAAGTGATGTATGCACCTTATTAAGTGTTGCATGCACTGTCTCAAGTGTCATATGCACCTTACTAAGTGTTTCATTCACTTTTCCAAGTGCACAACCCATTGACACCATAAACATTTGTCACAATCCCTAATTCATGTTGGAAGAAGAAGCCCTACTATCTGATAGTCAAAACACACCTTTTTCTTGGAAAATTGACCATTTTTGGGAAATTAAGAAGGTGGCACTCCCCTACCCATTCTTAGGGAGAATTGATGCTCCCCCTACCAGGTTAAGGGGGCACCAATGACAATCTTTCTCTCACTAGGGCGGGGGCGCCAATATTGTTAGAGGGAAATATGGTATCTTCCACCTTTTTCTAAGGGCTAGCTCCGAATGGATGATGTTGTTTTGGTAGACTCATATACTATGGATCTATCTTAGGATCAAATCCCAACTTAAGGATCCATATCCTCAACCATTTAACTCATTTTCTCATGGTGTTTAAGCCTCTCAAGCCTATATATTGAAGGCATTTCCAAGGTGAAAGGGGGAAGAATTCATATGTCAAACCTTTGATCCTGGGAGAAAGCATCAACATTTTGATTTCAAGATTCATGAAAGGGATGGATGAGGGGAAATTGGAGAAGGTGTTGCAGTGTCAGACATGGCTTGTAAGTGCTTGTAACTTATTTTCCAAATTAATATTAACTTGGCCAAAGGATGACATCCTCTGTTTAATAGAACCTGAAGAAGAGGATGTCATAAATGAATTTCACAAAGGAGTGTGTGGAGGAAATCACGCCTAGAGGGCCACGACCTACAATATCCTAAGAGCTGGATATTATTGGCCAAAGTTATTTATTGATGTGAATGACAAGGTTAGAGCATGCAACCCTTGCCAATTGTTCTCTAGAAAACAAAATCTCCTTGCGCTACCTTTAGTCCTAGTCAAAACATAGGCTCCTTTTCAAAAATGGGGTCTGTACTTCATTGGAGAAATTCACCCACAATCAAGCACCCAACATAAATGGATTTTAACTGCTACCGATTATTTCACGAAATGGGTTGAATCCGTTCCAACTCGGAATGCCACAGATTCGATAGTTATAAACTTTTTGGAGGAGAACATCCTATCTAGATTTGGCTGCCCTCAAAAAATAGTTACAGACAATGCCCAAGCTTTCAAATCCATGGAAATGATAAGATTTTGTCAAAAGTAGAACATTTTGTTGGGGCATTCTACAACCTATTATCCTTAGGGAAATGGGTTGGCTGAATCGTCCAACAAAATTTTGATGAATATAATCAAGAAGTATTAATGGAAAATAAGAAGGCTTGGCACGTTCACCTAAATTACGCCTTATGCGCAAACCGAATCGACACTAAGAAATCAATAGGTATGTCTCCTTTCCAAATGGTTTATGGTACCGACGTTGTCCTCCCTATCAATCTAGCTCTTACAATAATGAAGCTGTGGCAAGACGCAAATGAGGAGCCGAATGACGTAACAAGGAGGATTAACCAAATAATCGAAGTCCAACAAAACATGGCCGAAGTTGATGACATACTTAAAAAATATCAAGATAATATGAAAGCCCTTTTCAACAAAAAAAGCAAAAGACAAAGAGTTTCTTCATGGTGATCTAGTTTTAAAATGGGATGCCAGAAAATAATATGCGGGAAAACACAATAAGTTTGATCACCTCTGGTTCAGACCGTTCAAGATCGCAACTACAGAGGGAAATAACTCATTCCTACTGAAAAATATTGACGGAAAAAATTTTGACGCCCTTATCAACGGGTGCTATCTAAATTTTTTTATGCAATAATTTCGTTTCACATTACCATTGTATATACCGGTTTGATTTCTCGTTTAATTTTTCAATTTCATTTTCCTTCTTTCACAAATTATCTAAATTTTACTTTTTGTAAATAAACCTAGTCTTATGCGATATAATAAAAGCAAAATATAACATGTCCGTACTGCATATCATTTCTATTCTGCAAAATTCGCTAATTTTTTCTATCTTGGTCCCGTGCATAATGATTACTATCAGAAGAAAAATGGGAAGATATTAGAATCCAATGCTCAGTTTTCAAAAGATTTGTTTTCTCTCAAAACATGTGATGAATTAAAAATTGCTCTGATTGAGAATTTAAGTGGAATCCAAGGTATGCAATTCTATACCTAATATTCAAGCTAAAATGCAAAGGAAATTCTATCAGACATGAACAAGGTTCCACTCACTTAAATATAATCACCTGATCAAAGATAAAAAAAGTATACATCTGTAGGGTTTTGAGTCGAACGAAAATAAAATAAAATAAAAATAAAAAGGACTTAAAAAGAAAATCTTGAATAGTCAATAAGTGCACTCGTGCGAAAGAAAATCTCTGTTATGCCGGCCCCCCTAAATCCTAGTTCTGTTTCTTTTCGCCTATCTTCAATATTTTACCCTATTCTGATTTTACTACCTGTGCTTAATATTCATAGAAAGAAAGAATTTCACCTTGAATTTGGAAACTTAAAAACATATTTTCAAAACAAGATTAGGCGAATTTTTTTATACTCCTCGGATTCTAACTAAAAGAAAGTATGTCTAGATTAATCTTGATAACTTTATCTCTTCTAACAAATTTTAACCGAATAGTTCGCTCAAGGCCAATCCCTGGAAAATTAAAATTCCCCATAAGATCTTCCCTATAGGAGAAGATGTATTGAAGATAAGGAGAGAGTTAGTTCAGAGTACAATAAAAAATTGTTGACAGGCCTTCATTGTCAAATCTTAAACATATACCATCCCTGTATGATACATACAAATTGATTGCCCCCACTTCAAGATTATAAAAAATATAAGACATATGGTGAAAGGAAATTCACATAATGATTGCCCCCATCTAGTCCAAGACAAATGGTGAAAGAAAATTCGTAAATCGATTGCCCCCATTCTGTCCAAAAGAGATGATGAAAGGAAATTCATGTAATGATTGCCCTCATCTCAATAAAAATGCGAAATGAAAATTGAAGTGGTGAAAGTAAATTCAATGGGAGTCGTAAATAACTTCACCGGGGTACTGAACAGGCTCGCTGGCAATGAAGCAATATCTATGATACCTGTAAGACTATCATACATGTACAAACATACTATGATATCTAGTTCTCCTTCTGATAATATTTACATTCTAAAATGATAAGGGATTCCATAGATAAATTATAAAAATTACTCAGCCTTGATGCAAACAAAATCGACCAAAGTTTGATACTTCGGTTAAAGTTGTTTTGATTATATTGAGAAAATCTAAACTCAGTTTCAAGAAAAGGAAGCATATCAATAGCTTAACTTGAGATAAATAACTGATTATGTTTCGAAGGTTTTCCGAGACTCGGCTGAAATCCAATTTTTCTCTGTATGATTTTTCTCCAAGGGTGTTTAGTAGAAATACAGTGATGACTCCATTCACCCAATAAATGCACTTGGTCTACTATTCTTCCACGCCTCGCAGGGAGACGCGATCCCCAGATGGAGCCTATGTTGGAACATTTATTATCCTATAACTATGAGCTTTACAACAAAAACATCTATGGTTAAATCGTAACAAGGCACGTGTGATAATCGTCGTTGATGAAGTTCCTCAGATTGATTGGACGATCCCAAGCTCTTTGGATTTGTGGAGCCACCTGATTATTAAGTAACCAAATCACTAAAGGCCAGCTCAGAGTTTCGTGCTTAGGGTATTTCAACAAGTCATGACTTTAAAAACCCTGAAACCCGAAAGAATCCATTATCACTCTTTCATAAACTTTCAAAGGACACGAGGCATAGTACACGTGTATCTTTCGAGTCTTCCCTGGGTTGACATGTGGCATCCATTTACGACATTTTCCTCTGAAGATTTATACGAATCTAAGTAACACGTGGCACCCTCTGGTCTCGACACGTAATTTAAAATGACATCACCCTCGACACGTCACTACGGGTAACGACCATTCTGAAATATAATGAAGAGCTAAATTGGAAATCCACGAAGTGACAAAATATCTAAATATTAAATCTTAATTAGTTAAGTTAATCTCGGTTAAAAGACAGTTAATAACTTCACACTTCAGAAGTTCGGACGTTTATCATCCATCACATCTTGAAGTCTCCGAAGTCTGAACTTTCGAAACACTTCAAACTTAAACGAGGTTAATTAAAGCTAAAAAATGATTATCCGATAATTAATCATTTCGCGGTTTCCAGTTTTAGGGATTCTATCTCGAGCTACTGTTAAAAATACCGAAGTCTGAATACCCAAAAACACTTAAAGTTAAACATGATTAATTAATGTTTTAAACAAGATTATCTCACAATTAATCTTTCGTGAATTCGCGATTCGGGAAATTTCAAACCTATTTCATCCAAGTCCCCGATCGCAAACCACCAATATTAATGCAATTAATCACAAATCAACGACAATGATTTCAATATAGATTGCAGATCGCTGCCTAGTTTTTCTCATTAAGGTAAATAAATTTATCGTCAGTAAAGGTATTCTCATATCAATAAGCTTGA
This sequence comes from Picea engelmannii, assembly GCA_009831015.1. Lineage (NCBI taxonomy): Eukaryota > Viridiplantae > Streptophyta > Pinopsida > Pinales > Pinaceae > Picea > Picea engelmannii. Next base: position 78,530 of record ML810066.1, read on the forward strand.
GGTGAATAAGAATATTTGATTTTGAATTCCATTTTCATTCTTGCAAAATATCAAGTTTTAGCCAACTAAGAAATTTCAATCATTCCCCTATAACAGGTAACCCAGTTCCAATTTCATCAATATCATGGCACCAAGAAAGATGGCTAAAGCATTTGGCGAAAGCACAAATCCAAACACAATGTTCTATCAGACACCTCACCGAGAGCCATAGATACTGTAAAATCTTGGACACATGTGTTTGATATTCTAGAGCACGAGATTATAAATTGTTGAGAGGATTTAGATGACGAAGTGAGTGAAACCCATGCAACTAAACTCAGGGATATAGCTCAGTCAGGGCTACACAAAATAACAGCGCGACCGAGACTCATGCTATATAACGACATGCTAGTCTTGGCCCTGGAAAACATCGACATTTCAACCAGGAGCATTTACAACTCACAGAAGGTTTTTGTTGGGTCCTTTTGACCGAAACACATATAACAAGTAATGTATAAACTATCCCTCATTTTTAAATATAATTACAACGCTGCATTCATGCTGGAGTTTGAGAAACATGAATGTAAGAAATATGATAAAACCTACCTTCATTTAATCAAGGACTGGTGGGGGCACCCGGAAAAATTCAGAGCCAACACTCACGATATTTATGCCACAACATCGTTAGAAGCACATATGGTTTATGTGGCTATGATGCTATGTAGGCTATTCGGGAAGAAGGACTCCACCCACTTCCCGTTGGCATGGGTACCAATTATGCATGAAGTGGCCGAGGGATACTCTTTCAACTGGGCCAAGATGTTATTAGACAACCTATCTAACGAAATCATAGAGTACCAATTGGAAAAGTCCAAAAGGAAACCTGCCCCTTTTTATATGTCAGTATACATCATGGATGTTATTTTCTTTCTGAATCCTTTCCCTCTGATGAACTGGAGTTGGACCCCAACCAGTTCTGAACCTATCCATTTCTATCACTCCAAACTGTGGGAAGACAGAGCCAGAGATTTATTCTATGAAATATTCCATTACGTAGTGGTGCCTATTCATATCGCCCTATACGGTTTTCCATCTCCTAGAATTTCAGACAGAATCATGGTAAACCTGGGAAAAATAGAAGACTGGTACATTGAAGAAAACTTTTAATACATCATGGTTTTTGGGTGCTCGGTCCCCCCCATGCTCTCCCAAAGTTTTTACCAGATCGGCTGGTGTGCCGAGAAGTGGCTTATCAGACCGTGACAGGGGGCATCAGTAAGGAATTGAAAGCGGCCCAGAAAAAGGTATGGCCAACCTTCCCTCTTCATGCTGGTATGTTGTCGTTGTTAGACTTTGACCATTCTAAAGTAGAGGCTACGACTCTAGAAGATGTCAAGTTAGTTGACATTGAGTTTAAAAGGCATGATCCACAAAAGATTGTGGAAAATCACCTGGATCAATACAATTTAAAGAATTATGTGCTCGAGATTTCCCCACAGGATGAAACATTCAGGGGAGCTAGGTCATACGAGGAAGTACTGGACAAAGTCCAAACTCTGTCACCAGATCAACATGCCAACTTATTCAATTTTCAAAAGCATAGACAAAATAACTTGCCTAAGGTACTAAAAGGAGAGTTGGTAGCCCCTTCATCTACACAGGAGACTGTACCCCCTGGTTTTGAGACAAGGAGCTATGGAGGAAAGGAAACTAAGGAAAATCCAAAAGACATTGAAGTCTCAATCGAAAAATTGAAAGCTTCAGTATCAACTCCACTAGGCCCTCAAGCAAAGGCTCAAGTTGAACCATTTCTGAAATGACGACATGATACATCACCGTCTACACTAGATAAATCAATTACCAACACAACAAAGAAACAACCATCCATAGATATAGGCAACCCCATTATTTCATTAACACCGTTGCAGTCAAGTCGCGAAAATCCCAGTAATGAAGTCATCTTTATAGATGATCTTGCCCCGATTTTAGCCGAAGAAATGCTTCCTTCAGACTTATTTTTCAACAAGAAGAGGAGGGCCATAGTTAAACTAGAAACACATCAGAAATATGGTGCAACAATCAAAAGGCAAAGAATGATGTATGATGGACATGGCCTAGATGATTCAAAATTCGCTAAGGAAATGGCAGGTTCACTAGGTGACTTTGCCACAACCAATCAATGGCCAGTACAAAATCTAGCTGAGTAGCTGAAACAGAGAAACCTGTTGGTAGGGAAGTTGCAAGATTAGATAATGACTATGGAACATGATGTGAGGAATAAGATGAACAAAGAGTTTGAACAAGTCAGAGCCTATGACAGACAATAGATCCAACAGCTGAAAGCTAACCTTGATGAGCTCTATCAGAATTCACAGGCCAACAAAGGATTGGTCACTCAACATGAAGAATTAATCAAGCAATTACAAGCCAAGATTAACTTGACTGAAGGTACAATAGTAGAGATGGTAGATTTTCAAGCTCAAGCACTGGAAGTACATGAAAATCTAGAATCAACCCAACAAGATCTCTTTACAAAAGTGGAAGCCATCCAAAATTGTTACCAAGTAGTAGATCTTTCCCTGAAGAAAATCTATATTAAAGAAAGAGAAGGCCGCTCAACTTGGGCTAAGTTTCAAGAGGCTATCTTACTGGTACCAAAAGATGACATATTAGAGGTTCCTCGTGTTACAAGGGAAAAACTCTCTATGGCCAAGGGTAAACTACAACAGACAGGTATGACTACATAAATCAACTCAATTCCAACATGTGCTATATAAACTAATGTGCAATATGAGGAAGAAGCCTACCTCGATCCAATTGTTTGATGTCGTTCCACCATTGGGCACTTTGACCCAAAGCTTTACACCTGCAAGAAGTTCTCAACAAACAAGTGATGCAAGTATATAGTGACAATATATAAAATGAGTTAGCACATCAGATAACACAATCCATTAATAAACATTACAAACATGCCCATGGATAATAATCATATATTTGCAAGATATCGATAGGACGGGAAAGGAGTATTTCTATTAATAATTGATCAACAGAAGTATCAACATTATAGACTTCCGTGTCGGCACGGTTCGAAACCAAGAAACTAAGTTCCTTCCAACTGGGTCTCCACCACTTCAATCCTCCACCAAAGGCAAGCTCATAGCAAAGAGGCAATGAGGTCCTCTCAAAAATAAGGAAAGAACTTGGGGGCTGAACACTATGTTCAAACTTGAGGGACAAAGGGATGCAGACTCAATATGAAGTAATTCTCCAGAGTAACTTTGCTCTCAAAGTTGAATGCTTTCTCCTCTTTTTCCATAGCTTGAAATTGTGCTCTTATAGCCTCTAGAATGAAACTGAAGGGCCAAGTCAGAACATTTCCAGTATATGGAAGGCCAAAGATCAGAGATCTTTTGTCGTGACATGGAAACCCGACCTCATTTTGTATTTTCTGGCACAAATCCTGATATACGTGAGCTGTAGTGGAGCAACAAGCGTATACACATCTTGCAAAGCAGTTAGGGAGCATATATGTGGAAAAATATAAATTTTTGGCTCTGGATTTATCAAAAGGGGGTTGATAAGTCTGCATAGGGAAACGGAAAAAGGCCCTCTATGCAAGATAGAAATGGTGAGGCAAATCTTGCTATAACAGATGCCCCCTAATGTGTGAGATCAGAGGAGTATCTGCGATGGCCAAAATACATTATAAATAACCCAGAAGTGGAGTGGTAGAGAACCAGCTGGACGAACTCAATTGCTCATTACATTATGTACTGGATTTGCATACATGGCTGCCAAGAATACAATGCAAATCCATGTGGAAAATATACCAACAAGTGTTCATGGCCATGATTAGGCAAGTATAAATGCGGTTACATGCCAATAGCTTTCATAGTCACGAACAAGGCCCAATGAAACTAGTCTCAAAATCAATCTGAAGATATCTGCATACCATGGGGTACAATCTAATCTCCCATGATCGTTGAAGTCAAATAGGTACTGGTCCAATGAAATGGAAGCAACAACTCAAGAAAGTTGTGTCCACAAAGTGATGTCTTCAAGTCTTCAATACAATCCGCCAATGGTGCAAGTCTACATCATGTGAATAAATGAGTTGAGGTCGAACACGATGAGACATCATTTGATTATCGGTCATTGAGGTATACCGTTAACAAACACGAGACAACCTACCAATGATGAAAGTAGGTATCAAGGCACCAAGTACATCTCTACAAATGTGAATAAAGGAGCTGGTGTCGAACACTTGAGAGATCCATTGATCAGGATGTTGGAAAAATTTCTATTTTTGACACACTAGTTCAGTGGGAGTAACACTAGTTCATTGGGAGTTAACTGACTAGTTCTATTTTTACCATCACTATTATGCATGCATGCATTCTTAAGGAAAGCTAACTGCTTGATTGCTTTTATTAATTATGGAATGCTTTTCCCTATATATGAGTGTATTCCACTCATTCATTGTATCATATTGATCATGATATATGTATCAATCATCAACTCATTGGAGTAGTGTGAATATATTTTCTCATTCTTCCATATTGAATCTCTCTTCCTTTCTTGATAAGCTTTGTTTGTACTTGCTTTAGCTAGATCTCCTGTGCAGGTTTATATGAAACACTGACATGGTATCAGAGTTATGTTGCTTGGAGCAAGCCAGACAAGCCAAAGAATAAGGAAAATCAGAGTTTCGGTGAGCTAAATCCGTGGTCGTAAATTTCAGCAGTTATTCCTCCCAAAATATTACGTTTTTGAGGAAACAACCTTCCTTAAGAGTAAATCGGCCCATTTTGGAAGTGGGTTTTCAACTGTTTGGTGAGATTCTTCACCGTTTGCTCAGAAAGTAAACCGCAAGATAGCCTCCTGAAACTGATATGAATCCATGGCCGTACCTTTCTACAGTGATTGTTCCCAAAAATATTAAGTTTTTGGGGAAACGGTCTATATTGAAAGTAAATCGACCCATTTTGGAAGTGGGTTTTCGATCGTTTGGAGAGATTCCTCACCGTTTTCTCATAAATTAAGTTTCAATATCATCTCCTGAAACTGATACGAATTCTTAATTTCTTAATTTTTCACTTGCAGATTGAGAGCAAATTTTTAGGGGTTCTTAGAAACAGTGAGATATATATATATATATATATATATATATATATATATATATATATATATATGACAACTATTATACAGTCAAACTTGGTGGTAATCCTCACACCATACAATTATTTTGATTGGAAGCCCAAGGCGACATTCCAACTCAAAATAAAAGGACTGTATAATTTGACGATGGCAACAGAAACATAACCTACATCAGCGATTGAGAAGATGAGATGGGCGAGCCGTAAAATGAGGCCACAAGACTACTTCTTGAGTTAATCTCCACTGATTTATGGTTTCATGTTGTTGCATGCAAGACTCCAAACGAGATCTGGACCACCTTGGAAGGACTCTTTGGAAAGCAAGATGAGATGCGAGTTCATATGCTTGAGGTAGAGTTGAATACCTTAGACCCTAAAAGTTTTGATAATATACAAGATTTTTTTTACTAAATTTAAATCTTTTCTATTGAGCTTGGGTGAATGTGGTATTGATAAGTCTACACAAGAGAAACAACTTATTCTAACAATCTTGGCCAAGCTAGGACCAAAATACATTGTATATGTCTCCAATTTCCATTCTGGCAGATGTCTTTTTGGAACAAATTGGAAAATGCCTACGTTGGCTCAGTTCATTGAGTCTCTTACACAAGAGTAGACAAAACTCATATAGATGGGCCTCATGAAAGATCCCAAAGCACATGCACTCATCATGCATGATGGAAAAGGGTCATCCAAACAGAATGGGAAGGAGGGATATTCCAAATCCTTCAACGATTCTTTAGGTTCCAAAGACTCTTTAGATTCCAAGAAGAATAAGAAAGGAAAGCAGTGCACTCACTGCGATAAACCGAATCATGAAGAATCCACATGCATGAAGAAACAGATCAATCTTATGGCACAAGCACTTGAACAGGACAACCTTCAAAACTTCATTCCAGAGGGAGTCAAGAAGCGGAAGGAAGAAGATCCTACTCCTAAGAAAGGTAATCATCGTGCTCTGGTTGTAATTAATTCCTCATCTGATTCATGGATTATAGATTCTAGTGCATCCCATCATATGGCAACAAAAGAGGAAGTTTTCTCTTCATTGAGTCCATGCTCAAGACCCCTTATTCTCATGGGGGATGATACTCCAGTAGCAGTAGCAGGATAAGGGAGAGTGGAACTCCACAATGGCAGTTTTGAGAATGTTTTACATGTTCCAAAGCTTTCTATGAATATTCTCTCAGTTTATCAGATCGCTCAGAAAGGTAAAAATGTTGAATTTACATCAGATTCAGTTTTAGTAATTGACATGCATGACAATTCCATCATTGGAATTGGTGAGGTGGATCACAAGTCAAGGTTGTATAAATTCCCTAAGTTTTCTGACGATGACTCCTCTATTCTACTTACACATAAGGAGAGTACTTTTCATGCACCTCCAGTGCAACATGCATATACTCTTGTTCTTCCATCAGTTTCAGACATCAGAGATGATTCCATACACTCAGATTCTATACATGGAAATAAGCAGGTAGTACATCCAGATAAGAAGCCAGCGCTGAAGCTTCAACAGATGCCCAAGAAGGAACATACCACACTTCAAGCAGTAGGCAACCTTGCAGGGAATCCATTGGATTCGAGGAGGACTCGATCTCAGCACGAGGAGCCTTCTCATGTATTTTCAGCTTCAGAACCTGCGATGCCCATGCATTACTATATGGTTCAATCTACTGATCCACAAAACTACAATAGGGTTGTGGGAAATCCATTATGGCAAGTAGCCATGCAGAAGGAGTATGACTCACTCCTACAGAACCAGACTTGGAATCTAGTTCCACGTCCACCAGAAAGGAATATTTTCAGGTGCAGATGGGTCCACAGGATTAAGAAGTACAAGGTCCGACAGGTTGCCAAAGGACCTCATCAGATCCATAAAGATTTCTACATCTTCATGAAGACTTTCAATGAGCAGAAGTTTCACACTTTGCGGGATCGTCTTGCAGTGAAGAACACAATTGTCTAACAATTGTTATTTTCTTCTTTTGATACAATATCTTTTGAGGGGGGATTTTTTTCCCACGTGGTTTTCCCTCTTTCATCACTTTTATTCAGTGTTCATTAGTTGCATTGTACATGAGTACCTAAAATGACCTAGTAACCGAGACTCATTTTTACTCCATAGTGATGTTCAGGGGGGGTGTTGGAGAAATTTCTATTTTTGACACACTAGTTCAGCGGGAGTAACACTAGTTCATTGGGAGTTAATTGACTAGTTCTATTTTTACCATCACTATTATGCATGCATGCATTCCTAAGGAAAGCTAACTGCTTGATTGGTTTTCTTAATTATGGAATGCTTTTCCCTATATATGAGTGTATTCCACTCATTCATTGTATCATATTGATCATGATCTATGTATCAATCATCAACTCATTGGAGTAGTGTGAATATATTTTCTCATTCTTCCATATTGAATCTCTCTTCCTTTCTTGATAAGCTTTGTTTGTACTTGCTTTAGCTAGATCTCCTGTGCAGGTTTACATGAAACATTGACACATGAGACATTGATGTATTCCCATTTGTCAATGGCGAGAGAGCCTACCACTAATGACTGCAAGTCTCAAGGTACTCATAAAACTCTAGGTCTCGTATCCAGAATACATGAGCTGAAGTTGATGGAAAGAGACCCGCTGAAAGGAGAGCATTAAGTCATCTCTCATTAGTCAGCACGAGGAACAAAGCAGGAGCTTCATGATTTGGTGGAGATCGGATGAAGAACATGTTCATGAACCAATGACCCTGTGCGTCTTTCATGTGTGCCAAATTCAAGTGGTACACGAAAAAGACCCTCTGAATAACAACCAATGATGAAAACTGCTGACAAAGGCGAGGAAACCACCAATAAGGCTAATGGCATCCAAGACACTGCACGAATCCCAAAGTGTGAATAGATGTCTTGCCGTCGAACACAAGGGAAACCACCCAGTCAACGACCCATGATGAAATGTCGATTGCTGGGTTCAAGGTGACCTACCAATGATGAAAGTAGGGCCAGGGTGCATCATAAGACCAAAGTATCATGTGATTCTGAGACAAACTGAGGGTAT
>ML810066.1:86768-96971 GCA_009831015.1 Picea engelmannii
ACACAAGGGAAACCACCCAGTCAACGACCCATGATGAAATGTCGATTGCTGGGTTCAAGGTGACCTACCAATGATGAAAGTAGGGCCAGGGTGCATCATAAGACCAAAGTATCATGTGATTCTGAGACAAACTGAGGGTATGGATGACATGCAAAGTCAAGATTTCTGAGGAGTGTCCGAAACAGGTTGATAGACTTCCTTTGAACAAGAGCATGAGACATACGGTGGAATCCGACATGATAAACTTATTGATGTGACAACTAGATGCATGAAGCATCCATAATGTTCTCTATAGTGACTGGAAGATTAACCAGTCGGTAGAGAAAATTCTGTAATGAGATCAACTTCTTAAGGCCATGCTAAACCCAAAATTATGATGATGCAAGGACTAAATAACTTTGTGCTCTATTCAAAGGCGACACGACTACTGCTAATTACAATATAGTACTCCCTTCCCACCCATATTTTTTTGTTTTTTCATAACAAGTGAATGCTATGATATAGAGGAGGGAATGAGTGTTGCAAGTAAGCAAAACTAGTTCCAGTAGTGGAACGTACCTATGCTCAATGCATGGAAATGCATGTGGGAGACAGACACTCGGGGTGATGTTCCTTCTAGGGTATAGGGTGTCAAATTGCGAAGGATATAAACAAGGCTCTGCTTGGTTGAGGATGCAAACTGCTTGGGCCATGGTTTATAATGCAAAGTGAGAACCGGCTAAAGGCTCAATACTGCAAGCAAGGGCATGAGATGCAATCACAATTTAATGCCAAAAAATGTCCTTTTTTATATCTTTTAGTCTACTTGGTGTGAAAAAGGGGTAAACTTGTGCCAAATAGACGTCTTTTCAAATCCAATTTACGAGTGTGAAAAATACAAGTTCACTCGACGATCTTTTCCATTTTTGATAGCGAGTCGAAAAGAGATTAACTAAGACTCATGATCTTTCAAATCCAATTTTAACGAGTGTGAAAGGGACAAATCACTCGACGATCTTTTCAATTTTTAATAATGAGTCGGAAAAGAGCTTAACTAAGACTCATTTTGAAGATTCTAGGCGGCAAGCCACGGGGGAGGCCAAGGCTCCCGTGCAGACCTTCCGGGGAATGCTGGTGTCTTGCGAAGAACCGACATAGGCTTGGGAAGACCCAAAGATCTCCAAGTCAAGGAGGGAAAAGTGATAATATAGGTTATCGTCTCCGTGCTATATCAGATAATGTCTCTTCCTAGAAAAGACATAGGCAGAGGCATTGGATACCCCACAAGACCACCCCAATCAAAGGGAATCTCTTCGAGACTTGGAGGCAGAGAACTGAGGAAGAGTAAAAATATCTCTAGTTCAGAAGGTGTAGTACTATAAATGCTAAGGACATGGCATAGAAGGTGTAGAACCATAACCAGAAGAGCGGAATCTTCCAAAAATTGCATTGGCATGACCGTTTCCTTAGACTTGTCACTCTCCAAGAGAAGAGTGGGGTCGATCGAATATTGCATCGATATGACAACTTCCTCAACCATTGGCTGAATAAGATGTGAGACAACATGGTCAAGAGACACATCACCCCTGAACATAGGAGAGGTGTCGGTCGAAGATTGCATCGACACAACCACAGGTTGAACGGGATGTGAGACAACAAGGTCAAAGGATGCATCAACCCCTAAAGGAAAAGAGGTGTCAGCCAAATATTGCATCGACATGATTGTTGTATCAACCAAAGAAGAAACAGAGTGTTGTGAAACCGTAGATGCCTCAGAACCCGAAGGGCCCCTAGGTGAGCCCCACGCTTCTGGTATCCCAACATTAACAAGACACAAACGAGTAAGGTGACTTCCTTCACAAGTCTTGCAAAGGAATCTAGGCTTACGTCTGAGACATCTAGGCTTCTCAATCATATGAATGCCCCTAGCATGACTTGCAGTGGTTGGTGACATGCTCCCAGTATGACTTGCAAGCGCTAGTAGAAAATATCCAACATGACTAGCAGAGGTTGGTGATGAATCCCCAACATGACTAGTAGAGGTTGGTGATGAATCCCCAACATGACTGACAGAGGTTGGTGATGGATGTGCAGTGTGACTAGAAGTGACCAGACATGTGCCCCCAGCATGACTTGTAGCGGCTAGTTGCAGGTCTTCAACATGATTCGTAGAGGTTGTCGACCAATATCCAACATGACTAGCACAGGTTGGTGATATAACGCCAGTATGAAATGCAGTGATTGGACTTGTGCCCCCAGCATGACTTGCAACAGCTGGTTGCAGGGCTTCAACATGACTCGCGTGGGTTGTCGACCAATCTCCAACATGACTAGCAACGGTTGGTGATATAATGCCAGTATGACACATAGTGACTGGACTTGTGGCAGTAGTGAATTGTTGCATTTGAGTCCAAGGTGCATGGAAAGATTGATTTTGAGAAATTGTAGGCTAGGAAGGATACTGGTTTACACCCTGTCCCTGTCCGACAGGACAATATCCTCCTCCATACTGATTCATAAAGGGTTGTAAGGGCATTGACACTGAGGAAGTTGCTTGCAAAGAGAAAGCGACATGACAAGGGTTACTCACGTGAGGATATATGTTGCTCCCAGGCGAAGGAACTTTGTGAGGGGGGTTGCCCAAAAGATAACTCCCCCAGATGAAACACTGGAGGACAGACGAAGGTCCGCCATGGGAAAAGTGTTCGTAGGCACTGACATAGAGAAAGAAGGATAAGTGGACAGAGTGTGATAAGTAGAATGATTGCTTAATTGGGCACTCACTTCTCGCATAGTGGATTCATAGGAAGGAAGATTCCAACCTCCTACCGTAAGAGGTGGTTGAAGGATATGAATCCCACCAAACAGAGAGGGATAAGAAGGAGGCATCACACCCCTAGACCCAAAACTTGTATTCGCATAAGGAGGTGAGACAAAGGATGGTAAGTGCGAAGACATATCAGACATACCATGAGAAAAATGATTAGGGACCCAAGGCATAGGCTGAGTACCATAATTCTGCATACCATAATGCAATGCAGAAGGATTTGTCCCCATGAAATGAGTGAACATCATGGGGGGGGGGGTAGCAGTAAATGAGGGAGCAAAAAGAACTCCACTATCCATGATAATAAAGACTCAACACGAAAACCTAAGGCCAACTAGTAGTCAAATAGCACTCTAAAAGTCAAATGGCCAATATGCATGCAAATGGGGTAAAGTGGATGAGTGGCCTCCCTTGCTAAAGAAGGTATGTCTCATCCAAGAGGGACCTGAGACTCCTCGCTAAATTTTGGAGGTAACAAAATCAGTTATAAGGGCCCTCGTGGGATTAACAACCAGTCAGTCAGATCCCCCTGGAGAGGTAATCCTCCATAAAGGATGTGTGTTGTCCGACCCTTATCTGACTCAGGGTACAAGAAGAATAACCCCTGCAAGTAACCTATGAGAAACCTAAGTCAAGCAACTAATCAACCACTGTATAATCGATGCACATGTGAACAATCGTAAGTCTGGATTATCGTATGGGCAGGGTAGCAAAGCCCGAAACCTTGAAAGTACCGCCTCTCACAGAGGTATGGATACTAGAAAGATCCCCAAATACGAATAAATCCACAGAAATATCTCTGACGCTAGGTGAGTATCTATGGGTTATCCCTTCAACAAACTTCACGCGACCTCGTGCTTAACTTCGGTGTGAGCAGAGCCTCCTGAAATTACCAATTATACAATGGATTTCTCAACTCCCTGTCTTAGACGCATATGTTGATTTAATTTCCTTGGAGAAGTTTACTCACAAGATCCTATTCCAAGGCACTAAATCCTAGGCTAGTTTGTGCACCGTAAAAAATAAAATCGTGTCTAATCAATTTTAGTTTAAAGAATAAATTTTATTGGCTGTGATTACTCAAAAAGGTATGGAAATGAAACTCATGGTATTATGACTCTGCAAGAAAATAAAAATAGATATAATGCAAAGCCTAACTTTAACTTTTCAGTGAATGATATGCTAACTAAAAACAGTGCAATCTTCAATTTTAACTCTACAACTCAGAAGTAAAATGCAATCTTTCGCTAAATGTGCTAAGCTAATGATAAAGGTTCCAAGAAAAAAATACCAACCAATGCAAAATACCTATTTTTTTTGGTTGTATTTTCAATGTATTAAAAAGAAAATGCATGGACTGATAAGCGACTTGATATATAAATTGTACTGTGTATAAAAGAAATCACTTGAGCATAATACCAAGCAGCTAAGCAGACAACCCAACTACCAAGGACAAATAAAAAATGAAAAACAAAGAGAAAGACGCCGCCCAAAAATTCAACTCCAAACAGGTTTCCTGTCATCCTAGATAATCTCAACAGGCACCACAAAGACCTAAGAAGGCTCAGTGATCCTCAAAACCTACCCAGTAGTCACTAAACCAAGCAAGCAAGTAAGGGGAAGTAGTATACGCGACTGTTCAAGAGAAAAGGGCGTATATACATCTCTTTCAGTGGGACAACAAGTGTGTATACGCGACTGTCAGGGAAAAAAAGGCGTATATCTTTTAAAACAAGGCTAGGCAAGGGTAAAAGGCTGAAAAACTCAGACTCAGAGTGAACATACTCTGTCCAACTGTGATACGACAAGAAACACAAAGGAAAAAAAGCAATGTAAGAAGGAAAAACACTTCAAACCTTAGAAGGAAGATCTGTCCCCAGTGGAGTCGCCAATTCTGTTACAAGGAAAAAACTCTCTATGGCCAAGGGTAAACCACAACAGACAGGTATGACTGCAGAAATCAACTCAATTCCAACATGTGCTATATAAACTAATGTGCAATACGAGGAAGAAGCCTACCTCAATCCAATCGTTTGATTCCATTCCACCATTGAGCACTTTGACCCAAAGCTTTACACCTACAAGAAGTTCTCAACAAACAAGCGATGGAAGTATATAGTGACAATATATAAAATGCGTTAGCACATCAGATAACACAATCCATTAATAAACATTACAAACATTCCCATGGATAATAATCATATATTTGCAAGATATCGATAGGATGAGAAAGGAGTATTTCTATTAATAATTGATCAATAGAAGTATCAACATTACAGACTTCTGTGTTGGCACAGTTCGAAACCAAGAAACCAAGTTCCTTCCAACTGGGTCTCCACCACTTCTATCCTCCACCAAAGGAAAGCTCATAGCAAAGATGTAATGAGGTCCTCTCGACAATAAGGAAAGAGCTTGGGGGATGAACACTGTGTTCAAACTTGAGGGACAAAGGGATGCAGACTCAATATGAAGTAATTTCTCTAGAGTAACTTTACTCTCAAAGTTGAATGCTTTCTCCTCTTTTTCCATAGCTTGAAATTGTGCTCTTATAGCCTCTAGAATGAAATTGAAGGGCTGAATCAGAACGTTTCCAGTATATGGAAGGCCAAAGATCAGAGATCTTTTGTCGTGACATGGAAACCCGACCTCATTTTGTATTTTCTGGCACAAATCCCGATATACGCGAGCTGTAGTGGAGCAAAAAGCGTATATGCATCTTGCAAAGCAGTTAGGGAGTGTATATGTGGAAAAATATATATTTTTGGCTCTGGATTTATCAAAAGGGGGTCGATAAGTCTACATAATGAAATGGAAAAATGCCCTCTGTGCAAGATAGCAATGGTGAGTCAAATCTTGCTATAACACCTCGACTGTCTCTTTCTGAGAAAACCAAAGGTGACATAATTTTGAAAGCCTGGGAAACTAATCTAGACGAAAGAAAAAAGACTGGCCAAAGAGGTAAACAAAGCTTGTCTAGAAGCATTATCTTCACTAGACAAAGGGCTACTTTATGTCGAAGGAAATACTATCTCCAAAGCCCTGGGAGAAATTGACATAGCAAGGAACCAATATAATTCCAGGACAAGCAAAGAAGAAGCCTTGATGACCATCCATAAAATGAATCAAATTGATCTTCTCCAAATAAATAAACGGATAGTAAGCCCAAGCTTACAGTTACAGGCCACATCTTTAGGAGAAAAAAATATACAAGAAAAGTTGCCTCAGGTAGAAAGGAAGCTATACACTTTTGAGGAAAATGAAGCAACTGAACCTTCTAGGTTGGTGGTAAAGTTAGTAAGTAGATGCATCCAATGTGTCGAATATGGGAAAGCAAGCACATATGGAAACACGTAAAAAAACATGCACATGCTACTCATACAGGTGAATATCGGATGCCAACTGCCTCCAGGATAAAGGATGAGGAGAAGAAACGTCTCTGCCAGCAGACGAAGAGACAGAGGAGAAGGTTAATGAAATTTTTCAGTTTTTACATGTTGTAATCTTATTAAAAAATATTTACTATTTTTAAATTATGAGAAGTCCAACCGTTTGGGGATGTGACAATTTTGTATAAATACATAGATTAAAGATCTATTGAGGGCCACTTCTTGCCGATTGTGATAGAGAAAACTCTCCTTATAGAGTATTAATACAAGTGCAGACAAAGATTCCAGGTTTTGTTCAATCTGGGTTATGTGTTTCTTTTGTTTTCCATTTCTCAACATTTCTTTATGTATTCATTGATAAATGTTTGATTTCAATTTAGTACAACAACTATTGTAATCTTAATGTATCAATAATTTATTAAGTAAGCAGCTTTTCCTCTGCGTTTACTATGAGTAAATCAAGACCTTCTTGCTGTGTAGATTCCTACATTTTATACTTTATTCAAGGTTACACTATCTCTTTTCTTCTACTGCAATAAGGTGGGACTCTTCAGTAATTGATGCCTTGCTTTGTTTTACAATTTTGTATTTTCCTCTCATACCACTCGATATTGCAATTTCGGCTCAGATACGAAATACGGCCTCTGCGCTGCCATACTGTTAATTTCATTAAGGAATTTTTCTCATATAACTAAGGTAGCAAAAACACTTTAAAAACACTCTCTCTTAAACTTTCCTGATGCCTGAAATTATTCTTTGAGCCTTAAGTTTAATCTCAGGAACAACACCCTTCAAGTTCACATGTTCTACATTTGCTTGTCTATTTTCGTTTCAATCTTCGTAGATATATATGCTTTACTTAATAATATAAAGTAGGAGGAAGAGTTTCGTTTCTGATCTTTACATTACTTCATTTGTGTTAAGGAGGTTGGAGATCAAGCCCAAGGATTGGAGAAGCGAGGACGAACATCACAATAAGGCATGCCACATTATTCTTCTCTCTTGCTTGATTGGTTGAGTTAAGTTTAAAGGAAAAGTACAAACCATTTGTTTACTTCTATCTTTGGACCAAAGAAGGGGTCTTGGTCCAAAGGGGAGCTTAAATTATCCACATGGTAAGATTTCTCACAACACCCATTTTGGGGAAAATGAGTTAATTTGATGAAATCATGTACTTATGTGTCACATTTGTTTGGACATTCCACATTAAATGTCAAGAAAATGTTCGTTGTGGAGCCTAATTATCTGCTTGATTTATATGCAGGTATTCCTAGCCCACTTCTACTGGGGGCTCAGGGGTTGGCCCTCGAATGAAGGGGGTCTGGGGGGGACCTACCCCCTGGATGGGGGGGCATGGGAGCCCCCGAGCCCCCGAGCGAAATGTTTTTTGGGAAAATTGCCTTGTAAAATATTGTAATTTCGTAGTCAATCTGAACCATTCATTATAAGGTCGCATATATGATGGTAGAAGTTATGTTAGGATCTATTTTCCTAGAAGGAAACCCTCTTTTATGAGGGAATTTTATTACGACTTTGTACATGTGTGAATATTGTATTCTAAGAGAGGAGACTGTGAGACAAAGAAGAGGAAGTTACAACGTGTGTGTTGTACATTGTATCCCTTCATTTTGTTGGATAATAAAAAGGAAGGACCTAGAAATTTATCTGGTGGGCGTAGCCCACACTAGGTGAACCACCTATATCTATGTCTCTATTGTATTGTGTATTTTATATGTTTTATTTTATTGCTCCACGATTGTGTTTATCTAAAAGAAAACCAGGTGGATCAAATTTCTTAATGAATATGACTTTGAAATTAAACATATCAAAGGAAAATAAAATTAGGTGGATGATTCACTCAACATAAGAGAACATGAGATGTGTTATCCCCGATATCTAGGGATAACTAGGAGATCATGTCTCAAGGCCCACAGGTCTTAGACATGGAGTACTGAGAGAAGGATTGACCTGAGCATGGCCCTGGAGGGCCCATGTTTCTTCTTCTTCGCCAGATTTGTCCTGTCAGTAGTAGCAAC
This sequence comes from Picea engelmannii, assembly GCA_009831015.1. Taxonomy (NCBI): domain Eukaryota; kingdom Viridiplantae; phylum Streptophyta; class Pinopsida; order Pinales; family Pinaceae; genus Picea; species Picea engelmannii. The sequence continues at coordinate 94,997 of ML810066.1, forward strand.
TTCCATCACCATTGGCTTGGACTTGCATCAGAGAGGACTCTTGCTCCATGAGGTAATTGGTCTGAGGTATCATGGTATGTGTCATGTTTGATCATTATAACCTTCTTACATATGCATTAGGTTCCTTTCATTTCTGATGACTGCTTGGATCTTACACTAATCCACTTGACCATTTTTGGGGTGATTGATGGGGTGACTTAGCAAGCTTATATTCATGGGTTTTGGTTAGCCACCAAAGGGGATTTGCAGAGCCATCGTCCGCTCCCACCATTATATCATTTTTCATCTTGTCTCCCATTCATCCATCCTGTTCCCCTAGTCCGGCCATTAGGATGAACTTTTGGGGTTACACTTTGTCTTATGGGAAGAAGGGGCTAAAGGCCCAGGGGGTAAAAGCAGCTGGTAAAATATAAAATCCATAAGAAATGAAACCTAGAGATGCTTCACCCAGGGGATCCCCGAGAAGGCAATAAAAAGCCTGTCGATAAGAAACCGAAGGAACCCTAAGAAAAATAATAAAACAAGACCTAACCAAGAGGATGGGAGGTCTCATCATGAGCCGGCCCATTATGTTCATAGGTATCCAACAGTATGACATTGCCATCATCTGGTCACCACGCCAGGGCAATGACCTTTGGTTGCATGGCCAAGGGAAAGGGGGTCTCATCACGAGCTAGCCTTATCATTTCTGCGAAGATACCAGTGGGTAACACTATCAGCTCTGGTCACCAAGCCAAGGCAGTGTCCTCTGGTCAGACCTTGAAGTAAAAAAGGAAAGAAAATCAATAAATAAAAAGATAAAGGCAATAAAGGGCTTGGAAAAAATGCATCCATGACAAGTACAACTCGCCTCCTACAAAGGCACCCACAGACAACACCTGCCCTAGGTCTTACTGTGACTGGACATCCCTAGAACCATATCACCTCATAAAACATGGATTGAATGATCTTCTGAGGAAACTTTCCTTATCTTGTGGGTATTAGCCCAATAGGTTATTCTGTCGGTTTCTTCAGCTTTATATAGTAGATCTGTGTAATGTCTTTGAGCTCTTAGATGATATGTTAGGGATTTCATGCATGTATTGGATAACTTTAATGATGAAATATGATTTGCATTGCTATGATCCCGAGGACTGATGAGCCCATGGAGGGCGTAGTCTTTGATGTGCAGGACCATACCCGGTGGACAAGTACCAGTGGACCGATACACATGGGGATATGATTAGTTCGGACCTCCATGGGGCTGAAGAGCCCATCAGATGGTTGCTGGGATGGCAGAGGCAGGACAACGCTATGATGAACCCTTGCATAAAGAATACAGAAGGACGTCCTAACTAGGACACTTTGGCAGAGATCGGCCTAGGGGGGATCACCCACTGCAGATGAGATGGTTTCTTTTGATGGACAGGACGCCACCCGGGGCAGGCTGGACATTTTCTGGAGCATGTGGTAGTGTGCTGGGATCATTTGGCACATGTGGCAGGTTGTAGAATCCCCAGGGGGGCCAACATTTTGCTTCTTGGATGCTGATCTTGCCCAAAAAGGGCCAACGTCTCCCTCAGAGGGGCCCGACGTCTCCCTTTTAGTTCATAATTATGACATTTTAGCATTTAATGTGGTAAATAGTGTAATATTGTTAAGTCAGCCTTGTCGGCTGTTTTAATGACCTATTTTTGTAATTAAAGGTCATTTGGATGATATAAATAGAGGACGTTGAGCCTCATTTTGAAGATAACACAACTCACTCTCTTGTGAGAGAAACATTTTTAGTCTTTTGTCTTTGTATCTGGCTCTTGGAGTTGAGGCGCTACACTTGTGGAGGATCATCTTTAGCATGTTTATGGTGTTTTCTATCATTTGGAAGGTTTACAACTAGGGTTTGATAAGCTCTTCATTGATTTGTAAGTGTATTTCTCATGCAAAACTTCTTAATTGAATGGTTGTAGGTTAAATCTCTTACTTTTATGGTTACATT
>ML810066.1:97021-130173 GCA_009831015.1 Picea engelmannii
GAATATAGCCTAGCCATTGCTACACTAGTTCCCCTTTTTCTGAGTTAGTTTTGAAACATAAATTGAAGAAGGAAGACGTCCTAGGCCTAATTGAGTTTACACCTAGGGTTTTGACCTTTAGGGTTTGAGAGGCCTTGTCTTTAAAACACTTTTCAACCCTAGATTTATGTTTTAAAGCTAGCCATTTTTGCCAAGGATTTTTAAGGAAAGAGGGAGGAGCATGAGGCCTTGCTTAAGCAACACCGGAATGAGCCTCCTCCCCTTAGGGTTTTGACTTTGTGGCCCTGCCATTGCAGCACTAGAAAGCCTAACCCTCTTGTCCTTAAATTTAGATTCTCCCAAGACTTTATCCCTGCTCCTTGACTCCATTTACCTTAAGGCACTAGTCTAGAACTCCAACGTTGAGCCTCTTATGTTGAAACAACCTTTTCAAACCTCTCAAATTTGAAACCCTACTAACCCTAACGTCTCACTAACCCTAATTTGCTGATGACATCATGCCTATTTTGAGCTCTTGGATAGTATAAAAGTCGTGGTTAGGTCATCAAATGATAGACATTGATGTGTAGATAAATTTCATTGGTCTATTTTGCAAAACGTCCACCTCATTGCCTAGCAAACTAACCTAGAAACTAAGCTGACATCACCCTCTAGCAAGTATAGTGACGCAACAACTTTTATATTTGAGCATTAAGTGATATCTAAAGCGTTGTGTTAATTCAAGGGTTGATTATCTATATTGATTTGTATTTATTGAAGAAGTAATATTATAAGCCATAGTTAATTTTTTGCAAACATTGACTTCGTCAATAATTACTGCCATTTATGCTCATATATATTAATTGTTGATAGCCATTAATTTATGAAGTACTAACCACTGTTGTACATTTTAGTTTCATTTGCCTTGTCTCACAAACATGTGCCTATTCTGTGGTTCAACTTCTCTCTGACTATCTTCTTGGCGGTAATCTGTGAAGGGAAAACCTACTTTAACCTCTTGAGCCTTAATCCCTTGACCCTTTTCCTTTCAACACCCCAGATTACCTAGGGACATCTCCCTTGGGATTAGCCACCTTAAATAGAAAGAGCCCCCCATCGAGGTGACAGTGGGTGGGGAAGCTCTTGTTACGTAAGTTTGACCCTTGCCTTCAAGCTACTTAACCTATACTACAAACTGAGCGATAACAAGATGCATGGTGTAACCATTATCATGTACAACACAAATTTAAAGGACACAATTTTAGAGGCTTCAAACTCAGATTAGCACTATTTGCAGATAAAAGAAACATTACAACAAGGAAATTTACAACATAAATTTAAATGGAGGATGGAATCCTCATGTACAAAGGGAAAGTATATGTGCCAAATTCTGATGAGCTAAAAAATACAGTGCTAAGAGAAATGCACAATGTACCATATGCTAGACACCCATAAGAGAAGATTGTGATCATGAGAAATGAGAGAGGTGGATGGTTGTAGAGGAGAATAGATGTTGGGTTGATAAGAAATCATACCAATTATCCTTGCATATTGTTTCTTAATGTTTTCTCAAGTGCCAATATATGACTTTTTTGAGTTAATCCTAAGGGAATATAGCAAGTTAGATATGCTCTCTTTTTAAATCTGCTCCCAATGCTTTCTTGAAGTAGTTAGGGTTTCTGTTCTTCTATGAGTTTCCATGTGGAATTAATAATTTATTAAATTCTTATTAATGGTCTTAATTCATTGAAATTCGTTCCTCAAAGTGGGACCCACTTCAACCTTTTATAAAATTTATTTAATAAACTTTTATTTCCAAATTTTAAAACTGGTTGTCTTGAAAAAAGTGGACTATGTTTTAATTTTCTGAGGATAATAGTTGACCTCTCATCCATGGAAACCATTCTAGGAGTAATATTCATCATTCCATATTTTCAACGAGTCCTCTTGAGAGAAATTTGGAGTTCTAGATCTCAACTTATAGCCTCGGGAAGTTGAGGTTCCAAACAAATTTCTGAGCAAGTCAAGAAAACAAAGCCGATCGATATTTTAATTTTTGGAAGAATTATGGCCAAATTCAGCCCTTGAAACATGTACCATTGTCTTCCTCATTGAAATACCTTTCAAACGAGGTATGTTTTTCCCAAAACGGACGTCTGGATATTGAGTTATGGGCTCGAGAAGATCGTTGCTCAACAGTCGTCGATCTAGCTTATGGATCAATCTTCACCTTTGATTTAACTCCACATTTATTTAGTCCCACATGCATTGTGGTGGTGTAGAATTTAGTGTTTATAATGTAAAGTTTTATGTATCACTTATGTGGAAAAAAAGGAGCTTATGGAGGTCGTGCCTTAGAAAATTTCATAACTTAGTAAAATTTTGGTCACCCAGTCACTGCCCATTTATCGCCCAATCAGCATGAAGTCATTGCCCAGTCATCGACCAGTCAACACCCATGTGTCTCAGTGCTATGGGTTTCCACATGTCTCAGTATGATTGGTTACCACATCTTCCATGCGTCTTAGTGTAATAGGCTACCATGTGTCTTGATGTGATTGGTTAAATATTGAATGAGAAATAGACTTTGGAAAATAAGTTAAGTATGGAGAGTATGGGAGGGCGAGTGTAATAGACTGCCATGCGTCTTGATGTGATTGGTTAAATATTGAATGATAATTAGGCTTTGGAAAATAATTGAAGTATGGAGAGTATGGGAGGATGAGAGGGGAGATGGAGTATGGCAGGGTTAGAGATCAGGTCCGTGAGATGGGAGAGTGTAGGTCCACGAGATGGGAGAGTGCGGTGGGTAGTGAGTATGGAGGCACCGCAAGGGTGAGGGGTATGGAGTGATAAGGGGGAATGGAGTATGGTGCCATGGGGTAGGAGGCATTGAAGTGTGGAAGGGGGAAATGGAGTATGGCACCGAGAGAGTGAGGACTATGGAGTGATAAGAGGGAATGAGAACTTGGGAAAATAGTTAAGGGAACGTATGGATGATCCAAATTAGATCTGACAAGAACAATTGGATATCGACACATAACCCTAATATGCTCAACACATGCAAAGTTAAGGCTATGGATGATGAAGGAGGTCGACTTGTTGGCATGAAGGTCCCCATGCCATCATGATTGACATCCAATTTCGTATGTAATGTATGTAAATATGGGAAATGTATTATTGTATTCATTAAACCTTTTCCATGTAGGATAAAAGACAAACAAACAAACAAAAGAAGGAGAATGAGACTGGAGAGAAGCTGAAGCATTGGGGATTCCCGACCTTTCAACTATCCTCCCAGTCAACTCAAAATTATATATCATGTATCCCCACTATGAGAAATGGGTTCTTTGGATGTGAATGAAGTAGAGAGGCTACCCATATGACACTGAGGAGCATAGAGATGAACTAGAGAGACTGTAACTTTCCCATTGCTGAATAATAAAGAGCTTGGCCGAAGCCAAAAGAATATTGGTTTTCTCGTTTGGGTTTCCAGGGTAAATTCTGAGTTTATGCATGTGATGCTTGTTGTGGTTTATATTTGTTTACGAATGGTTAATGTGTGCACTGTAACTTAATGGTTGTCTACATTTTATTTAGAAAATATAATTTCTTACTAGTTTGGACTTGAGCTCATTTTATATGAATATGGTCGTTATGGGTTCATAATCCATCCTAACAAGTCTTTAACCATATCCGTGCATTGATTTTGAGTTGGGAATCGACAACCATCCTTCTCGAGCCATTGTTATTTCATTGGGGGTTTCTAATTTCATTTTTTGAGTCGTTGGGAACATTCTCGACTTTGCTGGGAATTTTCCTTTTCCCACAAATCATAAATGGCATATACATTAAAGTCTGATATTGTCAGGGTGTTTATTAGCTACCCACAAACCATATACATAGTTTTTCCCATTCGTTGGCTACCAAATTAGCCTCAAAACATTTTCCTTCATCTTCAAATGCCAAACCAACTTTTGAAACATTTTCCCTATTGGTGAATGACACAATTGAATTCCATACTTTTTTTGTGCGTCGTGGGTCACCAAAATTCATCCCAAAACGTTTTCTTACATCATTGATGATTAAATTCTCCCTCATACTTTCTTCTCAGCCTGCTGGTCACCAATTCCAATTTTCAGAAGGTTTCCATTCAATGATGGCCACTAAATTCACATTTTAATTATTTATTTTAATCTCAAGTCGACCAATCTCCAACCAAGTTCTTTCTTGGTTGAATTCCTTTCCTCATTCGACTGAAAATCCTCCCTAGTCGACCCAATCTTCCCACGGTTCGACTGGGTTTCCATATGATCGATTTGTTTTGACTTGGGTCAATTCAAATTGATTGAATTGCTTGGATTCCGACTCGACTTGTATTCCTTCTGGCTTATTTCCTTGACTTGAATTTCAGGGAGTGGAAGTCATTTGTATTTGGGTCGACTGGACTTATGACTTGATGGGTTGAATATTTCTTATCACCCAAAGAGCTAAGATCATATTCATTTTACATATATTTCCATGTTGGTCAGATGGATAGGCTATAAGCCTTCCGTTTATGGATCAAATGGTATTATAGCATAAGTTCAAATGCATTAAGTGAGACTTGCATGGTAAGTACCGACAATGATTACAAAATAAGTGGACAAGAGTTGTTTCTAGGGCTAGAGCGAAGTAGAGAATCAATAATGTCAGGGGAACATTATGAAGGATAAGAGGAAGAATATCCTAGGGTCAAGTTGGATTGATTTGAGCAGAGTTTGGCCACATTGACATCAATGGTGTCAAAAATATTGGCAGCGAAGAACAAGGAAACACCATCAACAAAGACCTATCATGAAGGCCCCAAGAAGGAAGTAAATAATTTAGAGATAGCGCATAAGACTGAGCCAGAGATGGGAGAGTGCAACTACAACAAAACACAAGTACCTTTTCATGTAGAGGCTAAGGTGGAAATCGAGACTTATCCTGAGGAAGTGGATGCTATCAGGTTGAAATGATGGCTACAACAGATTGAATTATACTTCAACATGCATGAGGTAACTGGAAAACAAAATATTGTTTTTGCTCGATTGAAGATTGAAGGCCATGCTTTGACATAGTGGGAGAGTGATGCAGCAAGAAGATCACTAGGAAATGAGCCACCGGTAACTGATTGGGAAGTGTTCAAAAATATGATCAAATCTCATTTTTATGCAATAGGATATGACGAGCACCAACATATAGTATGGAATTACTTCAGATAAAGGCACAGACAATCAATCTAGGATTTCATGACAGATTTCAGGAAGAGAGAAATTCATATGGGAGTCTCTCTCAAAAGTATAGACATGCTAGTCAAGTATTTGGGGGCATTGTTACCTCAGATTCGTAGACAAATGATGTTATTTAGACCAAATACAATCAATGAGGCAAGTATTCAAACACAATACCTTGAGGGAGACAAGTGAAAGCTACAATCTATTGACAAGCAAGTAGAACTACAAGAGAAACAAAGAAAGAGGAAAAATAATAAGAGGTGGAATGAGAAGAAGATTGTGGCTGCAACACAAGAAGAAACACCTTCCACCCAAGAATGTAAAGGATGTGATAAAAAATGACACATTGAGGAGAATTGTTGGAAACTGCACCCTGAGAAGCACCCCAAATATTTTCAAAAAAATAAGAAGAAAGCATTAATATCAGTGGATGTTGAGGAACAAGTGGAGAACACATCAGACTTGGAAGGGAATATTAATTGCACCAATCTTTAGAAAAAGGTAGCATTAGTTAGTTGCATTCATAAGGAGGAGAAGGCGATGATTGAACTTTCTTGCATTGAAATCCACATGAAGCAAAGAAGGGTGGATTGTTTGTTCAACCCAGGTTCACAATCCAACTTGATATCTGCACAACTCATTGTGAAGCTTGGGTTGGAGAGTCAAGATCATTCACATCTATACCCCCTGGGCTGGGTAAGACAAGATGTGGAATTGAAAGTGAGAAATCAGTGAAAATTCAAGTTTTCCATTGATCAAAACTTTGTTGATGAAGTAGTTGCGGATATGGTCCCTCTAGACATATGTGGAGTCAGTTTGGGAAGTCCATATTTGTACATGAGGGATGCAATTTTCAGAAGGAGAGCGAACTAGTATAGGCTAGTCAAGGATGGAAAATATTATGCCATAAATGCACACCAGGAAAAAACTAAGCTCTCTTAGATCAGTGCTCATTAGGAAAGAAGAATCACGGGAAGTACAAAGAAGTTTGTCTTGCTATTCCTGAGAGAAGGGAAGCAAAAAGGATAAGGCAACAAGTTGGTGATGAAGGAATCCTTGGAAGGATGTAGTGGCGAGCAATGCCAACAACTACGATAACTGATTGAAGCCTATAGGGAAGTGTTTCAAGAGACTTAGGGAATGCCACCCAAGAGAGAGGTTGAACACGAGATTCAGTTGTTGGTGGAGTCACCATTGACTTTAATAGGGATGATTTTAAGGATGAAAATTTATATTAAAATGTAGAAACCTAGGCTAATATTTCTAGTCCTTAATATGCAAAATATAAAATTTTTGGCGATAGTTTTGTAAAAATATTCAAATTTCTAAGGATTTTATATAGTTTCTATAAATTTTTGGCGTTTTTTAAGGTAAAATAATTTTTTCTATGGAATTTGGGTGAATCATTTTTAGAAGAAATGGAAATTGGTGAATCTTTTTTTAGGAAAAACCATGGAAAATTAGCCCATTTGTGAAATTTATCCCGTAAAATCATCTAAGTTTGATATTGGCTTGTATAGGTAGTCCGTCAATGAAGTAGATGAAGTAAAGAAGCAACTGCAATAGTTGTTGGAGTAGGGAGTCATCAAACCTAGTACATCACCATGTGGTTCACCCATCATCATGGTGCCAAAGAAAGATGGAAGCTGGAGAATGTGCATTGACTACTGTGCCCTAAATAAGATCACCATCAAGAATAAATATCCTTTGCCAAGGATTGATGAATTTGTGGATCAATTGCAGCAAGCCAAATTATTCACTAAGCTGGACCTCAAATCAGGTTACCACCAAGTGAGGATCAAAGAAGAAGATGTGTGGAAGACAACGTTCAAATCAATACAAGGTTTGTAGAAGTGGGTAGTTATTCCTTTTGGATTATGCAATGCACCTGCAACATTTACGAGACTCATGAATGATGTAATACATCCCTTCATTGGATCTTTTGTAATAACATATCTAGATGACATACTAATATTTAGCAACACTTGACAAGATCACCTCTCACATGTGACATACATATTAGAGACCTTGAAGAAGACTCAGTTGATTTCCAACTTGTAGAAATGTGAGTTTGGGAAGACTTTCTTGATATATATTAGGCACATGATTGGAGGAGGAGAGCTGAGGGTAGTTCCAGAGAAGATTGCAGCCATCACCCAATGGCCTATTCCCACCAATGTTATAGAGGTCACGAGTTTCATGGGAGAAACTCAGTACTTAAGGAAATTCATTGTAAACTTCTCCATAATAGTAGTGCCATTACAAGCATAAATGCCAAAGGAAAGAGATTTCATTGGGGAAAGACACAACAAAGAGAATTTGAATACTTGAAGAATAAAATCAATGATGCTCCAGTTTTAGCCATGCTGAATTTACAACGACCTTTTGATATAGAGACATATGCTAGTGGATATGCATTAGGAGTAGCACTCATGTAAGGATGGAGGCATGTGTGTTACCATTCAAAGTTGTTTCATGGGGTAGTGGTTGACTATCCCACGTATGATAAGGATATTTTTGTGATTGTACAAGCAATGAAGAAGTGGAAGCATTGCCTCTTGGGAAAATATAATATCATACACATAGATCATCATCCCCTTCAATATCTACAAAGTCAGTGAAAGATGTAACAAGTGAGGCATTACAAGTGGTTAGGTTTCTTGCAATAAATTCATTTATTGATTAAGTACAATAAATGAGTCATGAATAGACTAGATGACATGCTCTCTCGACCACCACTGAATAAGATTGCAACAATTGGAATGATAATGCATCTTGAGCCTTTCACTCATGAACTTCTAAGTGAATATTATGAGGGAGATGAATATTTTAGAGGAGTCTATAAGCAAATAAAGGGGAGGTTGGTCACTATCATGGAAGGAAATTAATTCCATCTCCAAGATGGGACGTTGTGCAAACTGGAAAAACTATGCATACCCCGAGATATAAGAGTTTAGTTGATGATAGAAGAACACACTTCTAGAGTTTCTAGGAATTTTGGCATGAAAAAGACAATGGTGAATCTGTAGCGATATGTGTATTGGTCAAAGATGCAAGAGAAGGTGGAAAATTTTGTTAGAGGATGTGTTATTTACAACACTATCAAGCCAAACAACTGAAAACTTGTCTTGTACATACCATTATCAGTGCCAAGTAGACCTTGGGAGAGCATGTCCATGGATTTTGTTGGAGGTTTACCTATGAATCGTAGAGGCCATGACTACTTGTTCATTGTGGTGGACCGTTTAAACAAAATGTGTGTGCTCATTCCCTGTAAGAAGACAATCTTTGGACAAGATGCAACTGAACTATTTTTTAGCCATGTCTGGGTACATTTTAGATTTCCAAGTTCCATCATATTTGATCGAGACAACAAGTTCTTGGGAATATTTTGGACAACACTTTGGGAGAAAATGGATACCAAGTTGAAGTACTCCACTTCCTTCCATCCTCAAATTGATGGACAAACTGAGGTAGTAAATAGGACGCCAGTGTTATTGTTGAGAGGTTACAACAACAAACATCCAAAGACTTGGTACGAGCATATAGTCTACATTCAACATTCTTACAATAGATCAATTCATTCTTCCACCAATAAGTTTCCTTTTGAGACTTGTTTTGGTTATCTACCTCCTTCACAATTTGACATTGTTTATGAACAACATAAGGAATAAGTAGGACTATAAGGAGAAGAGCAAAAGGAAATCACATTCATGGAAAATATCAAGCATATACATCTAAGGGTTAAGGAGAAGCTCGAGAAGAGATAGTAGTTGTACAAATCCAGGCATGATCAACATAGGGAGGATCATAAATTCCATGTTGGAGACAAGGCGTGGATCTACCTATGTAAGGAATGACTGCAAGGAGCAACAAAGAAAGTCAAGCCCCTTAGATATGGATCATTTGAGATCATTGAACAAGTGAATGAGAATGCCTTCAAGCTAAAAATTCCACCTTATATGCATATTAGCTCAGTGGTGAATGTGGAAAATTTGAGGTTGTTCGAACCCTCCATGTTGGATGAGGAGGAATAACATCAAGTTCTTCCGACTGTTGAAGACCTTGCACCTCATGGACTTAAGGAGCTGAAGGAAGACATAGTTCTGCAACACAAGGAGTGGATGACTCGAAGATGACAATAAAAAATGTGGTAGATTGGTCTCAAAGGTCATATTGCAAGGAAATCGAAATGGTATGAGAGGAACCGTATCACAAGCAAGTTCCCTCATCTATCGTTGGCAAATTTTGGGGACCAAAATCCTCCAAATGGGGAGGTGTGACCCAAATGAGATCCGATAAGAACAATTAGCTATCGACATAGGACTCTAAGATGATAAACATAGGCAAATTTAAGGCTATGGTTTACGAAGGAGGTCGACTTATTGGCGTTAATGGCCCCATGCCATCATGATTGACATCTAATTTCGTATGTATATTATTTTATTCATAAAACCTTTTCCATGTAGAAGAAAAGAGAAAAAAACAAACAAAAGAAGGAGAAGCGGACTGGAGAGTGTTGGAGTTACTTCACACACACCTAGGATTTATTTTTCCTAAGGTTATTCCTTGTTTATTAGTCATAATTAGTCATTATCCAGTCTCCTATATTTTAGGAGAGAATACTCCACTTGGAGAATATTCTCTTTCAGTTGACACTTCAGTTTGACTAGTTGAGTTGAGTTTAGATGTTTCATTGGTTTTTTCACTATGCAACATTGGGATTATCACCAACTCACTACTCTTTGTTCAGTCAGTTAACTGAAGACTAGTTGACTAGTTAACTCAACTAGGTGGCAGTTCACTCCCGTAATTGTCTGAGAGACTAGAATAGGTGGCAGTTTACTCTTGTAACTGCTGGTGTGTGTCCAGATCAATCTAGACCACCACTATGGCTCATTAGTTACTCATTTATTCTATATATATTGTAAATTATTCACTCTTTGAGTGTGGAATACAGTTAATGAGAATTATTCCATTCTTTATATCTTGCTTCTTCTTTCTCAATTTCTCTCTGCAAATGTGTGTAGTATTTTCTAGCTAGATATATTATGTGCAGGTTCAACACATTTACATGGTATCAGAGCCGACAGACTTCTAAGAAAAAGCTACACCAAATCATTTTTTGCAGGTACAAAAGATTGAAGACAACAAAAAGATGGATTATTCACCGGAAATACTTCTCACGCCTCATAACTATTTGGAATGGAAGCCAAAAATTCTTCTTCATATTATATGCAGAGGCTTGTACCAAATTACTATGGAAATAGAAGTAGATCCTGATTCTGTTGATGAGAAAATTGACTTTCTTAATAGACAAGATATGGCCATAGGAAGTATCGGCATGTCTGTTTCTCCCAAACTTTTCCATCAAGTATATGAAGAATCACAAGGATTAACTCCAAATTAATTATGGACCAGATTGGAGGTTCTATTTGGGAATAAAGAATATTGTGAATATTTCATGCAGGAGGTCGAACAGATAGAGCCAGAAGGGAAGCCATCAGAAGATCAAGTCTCTTATTATGAAGAGTCTTCTACAAACGTTTTTGCAGATATTAGTATTCCAATAATTGAAGATGATGTCTACTCCATTTCAGATTTATTTTCTGAAATTCATGTGGAAGATATATGACATGCATCTCAGGAGTCACATGTAGATACTTTTGCATGCACCATGCATGCATGTAAGGATACAAAAAGAGAGCTGTGCACATCAGACGCCATTCTGATATTTTCTGAGAAAATTTTGCAGAAACAAATTGTATATTTGAATTCCTCTCGGAAAAATATCTAATTTCAAAAAATAAAATCGTCCGAAATGGAGTCCAGAAACTGAAGTTATGATCGTTTCAAAATCAACAAAATTTCAGCATTTTTCCAGAAACAGCCGTACAGTTTTCAAAATTTCATCCAAAATTTATTTGGATATTGTTCATTACAAGAAGATAAAGTGGATATGTGTGGAAATATCAATGATGCATATACTTCATCAGATCCGTGCAGACATCTACATCTTCAACAAAATCTTCAAAGAGCACAAACTTGCACAATTGCGAGGTCTTCTTAGAGTGAAGGACATGGTTGCTTAGCAACTGTCTTTTGTTCCTTATAATTTTTTATTTTATGCATTGTAATTTGAGGGGGGGGGGGTTTGTTCCCATGAGGTTTTCCCTCTTTCCTCATTTAGTTTAGCGTATCTTTTGGATTTGGGTACCTAACATGGCCTCGTAGCCGGGACCTATTCTTTATTTTCACCATAGTGATGTTCAGGGGGGGTGTTGGAGTTACTTCACACACACCTAGGATTTATTTTTCCTAAGGTTATTCCTTGTTTATTAGTCATAATTAGTCATTATCCAGTCTCCTATATTTTAGGAGAGAATATTCCACCTGGAGAATATTCTCTTTTAGTTGACACTTCAGTTTGACTAGTTGAGTTGAGTTTTGCATTGGTTTTTTCACCGTGCAACATTGGGATTATCACCAACTCACTACTCTTTGTTCAGTCAATTAACTGAAGACTAGTTGACTAGTTAACTCAACTAGGTGGCAGTTCACTCCCGTAACTGTCTGAGAGACTAGACTAGGTGGCAGTTTACTCTTGTAACTGCTAGTGTGTGTCCAAATCAATCTAGACCACCACTATGGTTCATTAGTTACTCATTTATTCTATATATATTGTAAATTATTCACTCTTTGAGTGTGGAATACGGTTAATGAGAATTCTTCCATTCTTTCTATCTTGCTTCTTCTTTCTCAATTTCTCTCTACAAATGTGTGTAGTATTTTCTAGTTAGATCTATTTTGTGCAGGTTCAACACATTTATAGAGAGAAGCTGAAGCATTGGGGACGTCTGACCTTCGAGCTATCTTCCCAGTCGACTCAACATTCTATGCCATGTATCCCCATAATGAGAAAAGGGTTCTTTGGCTGTGAATGATGTAGAGAGGCTGCCCGGATGACACTAAGGAGCATATAGATGAACCAGAGAGCCTGTAACTTTCCCATTGTTGAATAATAAAGAGCCTGGCCAAAGATAAAAGAATGATGGTTTTCCCATTTGGGTTTCTAGGGTAAATTTTGAGTTTATGTGTGATGCTTGTTGTGGTTTATATTTTTTTATGAATGGTTAATGTGTGCATTGTAACTTAATGGTTTTCTATGTTTTATTTAGCAAATAGAATTTCTTACTAGTTTGGACTTGAGCTCGTTTTATATGAATATGGTCGTTATGGGTTCATAATTCAGCCTAACAACTATTTAACTATAGTCGTGCATTGATTTTTAGTTGGGAATCGATGACCATCCTTTCATTGGGGGTTTCTAATTTTATTTTTGAGTCGTTGAGAACATTCTCGACTTTGTTGGGTGTTTTCCTTTTCCCACAAATCATAGATGGCATATATATTGAAGTCTAGGATTCTCAGGGTGTTTATTAGCCACCCATAGACCATATACATGTTTTTTTCCCATTTGTCAACTACTAATTTCACCCCAAAACGTTTTCCTTCATCGTCGAATGCCAAACTGACTTCTTAAATGTTTTCCCTATCCGTGAGTGACAAAATTGACTTCCATACATTTTTGTGTGTTGCAGGTCACCAAAATTCATCCCAAAATGTTTTCTTACATCATTGGTGATTAATTTCCCCTCAGACTTTCTCCTCAGTCAGTTGGTCACCAATTCCGATTTTCAGAAGTTTTCCCTTCACTATTGGCCACTGAATTCACATTTTAATTATTTATTTTAACCTCAAGTCGACCCATATCCAATAGTAAAACTCCTTTCCTCATTCGACCGACAATCCTCCATAGTTGACCCAATCTGCCCACGGTTCGACTAGGTTTCCATCTGGTCAATTTTTTTTGACTTGGTCGACTTGCTTGGATTCAGACTTGACTTGTATTCCTTCCGGCTCATTTCCCTGACTCGACTTTCGGGTAGTGGAAGTCATTTTTATTTGGGCCGACTGGACTTATGACTTGATTGGTTGAGTATTTTTCATCATCAAAAGAGCTAAGATAATATTCATTTTACAAACATTTCCATGTTGGTGAGACATATAGGCTATAAGACTTCCATTTACGGATCAATGGAGGCATAGGATGAGAGGGGAGATGGGGATTGGGATCGAGAGTGGAGAAGGGGAGATGGGGATTGGGATCGAGAGTGGAGAAGGGGAGATGGGAAGAAATGGAGTGTGGACTCCTACAAAGTGCACAATATAATATTAAGTATGAGAAACTTGAGAGTGAGATTAAGTATGGGATAGAAGTAAAAGTTAATGGATAAGAGAAGCATTTGAAATTAATAGAGGAAGTTGAACATGGCTAAGTACGGGGAAGGAATAATGAGTTGTTAGAGAATATGAGATGAAGGGAATATGAAAGTATTCCTGAGACTAAGTACAAGAGAGGAATCAATTGTGTTGCACATGGAAGAAGTGCTCTTTTATGGAAGATCATGTAGTTGGACCAAAACATGAGTATCTTGGTCATACAGACTCAGATTTTGATTCCGTAAAATGCATGATGAATCTAAGACTGAGGGATATGCCATGAGTTTATGATCGTTCAAAATTTCCTTCTCCCGATATCAATTTTTTTATTTATTATTCCATAGAGTTGAAAATCAAGATCACCAAATTTTGGATCTACAACTGGATCCAACTATGGGACAGTGACCCCCTGTGGGTTGTTGAGAACACCATACTCAGACTAGCTACCTTCTCCATTGGACTATAGATTTGTCTTCATAATTAATTCTTATAATTCCTCGTCCATTGGGTCACAGAGTGATCTTTAAACTAAATTCTTGTAATTCCTCGTCCATTGGGTCATGGACTCATATTCAAACACTATCTACAACTAGAAATTTCTTTAATATGCAAAAAATTGGCTAAAGGAACAAACTATGTACAAACAAGATCTACCTCCCCTAACCTACTTGAAAGAAAGGGGCACTTTTCAAGTGTAAGTAGATTTCCAATGGAGCCATTCAAGCATCCAACTGATCTGTAGAATGAAATACAGAATTGGGGAACATATCAGGACTCCTATCAAGGAGTCAAGAGCATGTTCAAAGTATACTAAAGTAAAACTGAACCATATGTGTCCAAAATCTGATTGCATTTCTTAGCCAACAATGCCTTGGAACCATGATTCAATAAAATCAACTCTCAGTTGCTCATGAGTGCTGCAATTTTTGGTTGAATGAGAAGTTTCCCATTTGAAAATATTTTCATCTTTCTCTTTATCCCCAACCATATTCAAGATTCTTGTTCATTGGTTATGTCTTGAAAGCATTCTTCCTTCATGCAATGGCCATGTTTCCATGGTGAAGTTGCAAAGATAAATTGTTGCTGAACATTTGTGGAGAATCGTAAGGTTGTCTTTTTTTGTTCACCAACAATTTCATTGTCTTCAAAAATAAAACATACCACCCATGGAACCTCTTGGTGCAAATACCCTTCTTTTGTTGCTGGGAAGATATCTTATTCATTAAACTATGCTCCTAATGATTAATCAATATCATAAAAGTTTGATGTAAAGTGATGAATTTCATCATTACTTCTGTTCGATTGTGGTATTTGAGGATCCTCTACAACATTTTAATCATTATTATATTAAATGAAATCCTTGTGTACATCAAGTGGAGGTTCTTTAAATTCATATTTAAACTCATTATGATCATTACTCTCAAATTGAGCACATGAGAGGTTGAAATTTGCCTCCAATGGAGCATGTAGAGGATGGTATTCTTCTTGAATTAAAACTTTAGGGTTTTCATTTTTAGTTTCAACAATAAGATTTGGAAAAAAAAATCACGTCTTTCATCAAATTTTTCTTCTACATCCATTCCTCCATTGCCTTGGAACAATATTGGGAAGTTTAACAGATTAGCACCGGTTTCATGAATATTTCTTTCAATGCCTTGATTTCACTGCATTAACTCTTTCCAATTGCACTTTCCCTATTGCTTAAGTAAAAATCTCAAATTCACAGGAAAGGCATTTTCATAACAACTAAAATAATGACATCATTTGGAAACATTTCTTGAGGATTCTCATGAAGAAATTTTATAAATATGAAAGTGAAATCTTTGACTGTCTCTTCCTCATTCATATGGATTTCAACCAACTTCAATAAAAGAGAATATGGATCTTTCCTTGGGAAATATTTATTGACAAATAAATTTTACAATACATCCCGACTAATGATGGTTTCGGGCAACAACAAATAAAACCATTCACTAGCATATTCCTTTAAAGTTAAGATAAATAATTGGCACGCGACATCATATTTAGCCACATTATAAATATAACAAGCACTATCAAACTTAACCAAATGTTTTTCTACATCCTTTGAAGTATTTCCGAAGAACATGAGAAACTTGTCCATGGAAATATCTGGTAAGGGATGAACTTCTCCTTGCAAATTGAGTGGACCTTTGTGCAACCATTTCTTTCTTTGGGTTCCTTATCCCTTTATTGTAACTTGAAAATTTTTTGTTGGGCTTGATGTGGTAGGAAAAATATCATCACAACACGAAAGAAACTCCTTGGAACAATCTTCATATAGATCTTCTTGAAATTCTTGAATCTTTTTGGTGGAATCACCAAGACATTTTTCTTCAAAATCTAGAGTTTTGATGATGGAGTCACCAGGGAGATAATCCTCCCAAATATTGGATGGTTCTTTGGTTCTATAGATTTTAGCACAACTGATTTGTGATTGAAACTTCAATAATATGTCTTCAAGGACATTTAATTCTCCTTGAAAAAGGTTTTCAAGAACCTAGTTCATCTTAAATCAATCTCTAGATATTTTCCAAAACTCCAACCATATAGCTTCTAGTTTTCCAATAATATATGATCCTAGAAAGTATCATATTTCTTGAAAACAAATCGTTCCCCAATGGAGTCACCAAAAATGTTGATGTTCAGATTGGTCACAATCCCAACAACAACCTCACGAGGATAAAATCCCCCTGCATTTTTATAGAGGTGGTACTCCTCTATTATAGTTTGAAAGGTGTATCTTTATGTTCTTGGATTGGGCTGTCAAATGGGAGAATGATAAACAACAAACCCCAACTATTTATTGTTTTATTTTGTATGTAAAATAGTTCTTGATAAACATATTTCTCTTTGAGTAAAACATTTGCTTGGAAATGGACCAAGCAACTTCTTTACAATAAAAATATAATCAAAAGATTCAATATAAAAATAAATATGTTCTCAACTTCATTATAACATCCTTCTGAAACACATGCAAGTAGAATATGCATCCATATTTTCTCACGAGAAAAAGAATGAAATGGTGTTGATCACTTCAAAGAAATTTAAATGAGTATTGCATTAAAAACTTAAAAGAATTTGATGAGCATACTCCAAAAATCTCATATTCAGAAATCCCAAAGTCCGAGAATTCATTAAATTTATACCCTGAAGTAGTTCTCTGTGGAGTTTAATACATAAACATGTTACATAACATTTCAGTAAACCAATTAACTAATGCTCAGAAATAAAGCTTTCCAAATGCAAGGAATAAACCTCCATGAATAATTTAGATAACCCTAGATTACATTACCAACCATATGTATGGCTATAAAATAATCCTATTGATATTTAAAGGAAGAGACTTGGAAGAATAAAATGAAAAACACTAAAAAAACTCAACTCAACCGTATGCTTGATCTCTTATATACAAACATAAATCTTTGAAATAAATTGTGTAGAAGAAGTAAGAAAAATGGAGATCTTTATTTGCTGATCAAAGAGTTGGTTGCATACTAATGGCTGAATAATGCTATCTTGATGATCTAACCTCTACTATTTTTTTCTTCTAATCCCTTCTTTGATAATGCTCCCTTTCTTTTAAATCTTCTCCCAATGCTTTCTTGAAGTAGTTAGGGTTTCTATTCTTCTATGAGTTTCCATGTGCATATTTTTTTGAAATTAATACTTTATTAAATTATTATTAATTATATTATGTCATTGAAATTCATGCCTCTAAGTGGGACCCACTTCAACCTTTTATAAAATTTATTTAATAAAGTTTTATTTCCAAAATTTAAAACTGGTTGTCTTGAAAAAAGTGGATCACGTTTTAATTTTTTGAGCATGATAGTTGACCTCTCAACCATGGAAACCATTCTAGGATAAATATTGATCATTCCATATTTCCAATGAGTCCTATTGGGAAAAATTTGGAGTTCTGGATCTCAACTTATAGCCTCAGGAAGTTGAGGTTCCAAACAAATTTCTTAGCGAGTCAAGAAAACAAAGTTGACTGATATTTTAATTTCTGGAAGAATTATGGAAAAATTCAGCCCTTGAAACCTATCCCATTGTCTTCCTTATCGAACTAAATTTCCAATGAGGTATGGTTTTCCAAAAACGGACGTCTGGATCTTGATTTATGGGCTTCAGAAGATCGCTTCTCAACAACCGTTGATCTAGCTCATGGATTAATCTTCACCTTTGATTTAACTCCGCCCTTCTTTAGGCCCACATGCATTGTGGTGGTGGATAATTTAGTGTTTATATTGTAAATGTTTCCATATCATGTATTCGAAGAAAAATGAGCTTATGGAGGTCATGACTTAGAAAATTTCATAACTTAGTAAAATTTTGGTCACCCAGTCACTGCCCATTTATTTCCTAGTCATCGCCCAGTTAGTGCTCATGTGTCTCAGTACGATTGGTTGCCACATGTCTCAATATGATTGGTTACCATGTCTGTCAGTGCTAAGTCATCATCCAGTCAACACCAAGTCATCTCCCAGTTAGCGCCCATGTGTCTCAGTGAAATTAGTTTCCACATATCTTAGTATGATTGGTTACCATGCCTACCACATGGCTTAGTGTAATAGTCTGACATGTGTCTTGATGTGGTTGGTTAAATCTTGAATGCCAAATAGAATTTGGAAAATAAGTTAAGTATGGAGAATATGGGAGGATGAGAGGGGAGATGGAGTATGACATAGTTATGGGTATGGAAAGGTTAGAGAGTAGGTACAAAGGATGAGAGAGTGTAGGTCTAGTAGATGGGAGAGTGTGGTGGGTAGTGAGTATGGCGGTGCTGTAGGGTGAGGGGTATGGAGTAATACCAAGGGAATGGATTATGGCACCGCAGGAGTGAGGAGTATGGAGTCATAAGGGGGAATGAGAACTTGGGAAGATAGTTAAGTAAGGGAGGATATGGAGGAATATGATGAGAGGGGAGATGGGGATCAGGATCGGGAGTGGAGAAGGGGAGATGGGAAGAAATGGAGTGTGGGCTCTCGTGAAGTGCATACTATAAGAATAAGTATGAGAAACTTGAGAGTGATATTAATTATGAGAGAGAAGTAAAAGTTAATGGATAAGATAAGAATTTTAAATTAAGAGAGGAAGTTGAACGTGGCCAAGTATGGGGAAGGAATAATGAGGTGTTTGAGAATATGAGATGAAGGTAATATGAAAGTATTCCCAAGACTATGAAAGTGTCTCGAGACTAAGTATAAGAGAGGAATCAACTGTGTTGCACATGGAAGAAGTTCTCTTTTATGGAAGATTGGGTAGTTGGACAAAAACATGATTATCTTGGTCATACAGACTCAAATTTTGATTCCATAAAATGCATGAAGAATCTAATACTGAGGGCTACTCCATGAGTTTATGATTGTTCACAATTTTCTTCTTATGATATTAATTTTTTATTTATTATTATTCCAAAGAGAAGAAAATTGAGGTAACAAATTTTTTTATCAACACCAAGTTAAATCAACTACCAATCACCTCTAGATGCTAGCTATCAAATAAAACTAACCGTTGTTGTAAAATTGCAGTAGAAAACGAATGTATATCAACAATAAGTATTTTTCAACAACAACAAGAAATCAACCCTGAAAAAATGGCAATTATATCCTAGAAGTAAGCTTTCAATGAGTAGATCAATATCCAATCACTAAACAATATTTTTGAGCTGATTTTACCCCAATATTAAGTAAGTTATCAGTGGTTCATCAAGCCCTAATGGCTGTATCAAACCTTTTATAACAAAAACAATAAATTTACCTTATTTTATAAGCATTGGGTTAGGATTAGTGAGGGAAAGCAGTTACTAGTTTGGTTGTCAAGTGGCTTGAGAGAAAAAAAAGAACTTTTAACTAATGCTATGGCTTAAATCATCACTTGCAATCATGAAGACTAGTGTTGTTTTCTTTCTTAGGGAAAATGTATTCAATGCAACACACAAAAACGAGGGCTAATCACAATAGAAAAGGTGAATGTTTAAAACCTAGGGTTATCCTCTCATAAACCTAGGTCAAAAATCAAAGGAAAATCGACTAGAGTTTATCCTCTTATAAACCCCATGTGTCGTCCCACTTCTTCTAATGCATCTAGCAAAGGAAAAGGATGGAAAATAGGTTTTAAAACCTAGGCATATAGCCACTCCTAATCCCTAGAACTAAAACCTAGTCAAGACAAACCTTAAGGGGATAGCCACTACTAACCCTTAAGGCAAATCTTAAATGCTTCAACAAAGTTAAGGTGAATACAACAAGGGAAGGGGATAACCTCTCTTAATACTTCCTTAGGGTTTCAAGATTATTCAAGGAAGATAATGACAACATGGAACTATTACCTCTATAATGGAGCATTCACCAACAATTACCAAGAAATATCACACACACATTAGAAAACACTTACTAGTCAAGGCACATAGCATGAAGAAACCCTAGTTCATGAAGAATCCATCATCAACAAGAGAAAACATCCATTAAAAGTCACTCCAAAGGTGCGCATAAGAAATCTGTAGAAAAAATAAGGGAGAAGAAGACAAGTAGAAGTGATCTAACAAGTGAGTGAGTTGTCTTTGATCCAAATGAGTGCTAACCTCATTTATAAGAGGTAACCCTAGCACATATGTCCACATAATGATGTAAAACAACAAAAATATATGATACAAGTGGGGATGAACCCTCAAATAATATATAACAATGAATAATCATGCTAATACACCATAATAATACCCTCCTAGGTCACACATGTGGTGACATCGTGCTCTAAGGGGGTGTGTGAAGCCTCCAAAGCCCATTTCTCATTATCTAATAGGTGGAAGCAAGGTGGGAAGGTGTATCTCCTCATTAAGGGTCATTTCATATCATGAAGGGATCAAATGGTTCTCTAATGGTAAGCACACCCATCATAATCACACTGATTTGAATTGGATCATTATATTATTTTTCATCTATTTCAGTACTTTCTGGGTGGAAAAATTGGAGGAATCAACTTGTAAGGCCATTTTGCAAGCTGGTTCAAATTTGAAAATTTGGGTCCAAAAAACTGTTTGAAATATTCCATAGCCATTTTGAGTCATCAAATGTCACTTTTTTATGGTCCAAAACTTACTATCGAGAAATATTCTTTATTATACACTCCGAGACCTTTCCAACGGTGCAAGAATTGCCTCAATCATAATTCGTACGCGAAAGTTATTCCTCCCACAAGTTCACCTATCATATTGATCAACTTGGTGCAAGTGGATCCCACATCAACCCCTATTACTTAAACGTGTGGTGATAGACACATAGTGGATTTTCTAGAACACTCTAGAAGGTCCAAACCTGATCACTAATTGAGGGTTGAGGAATTCAATACCCTAGCCCTAGATGGACATCAAACTACCTTAAATATTGGGCCGCTAGGAGGAGAAGGGGTTGTATTCTATGTTATATAACATATTAGAACAACAAAGAGTGGGAAATTAGAGAGCATAGCATAGGGGGTTGATGTTCTGTAGTAGCCTAACATTCCATGGGTCTCAGGTAACTCCATAGAGAGTGAATTCTCCTTTGTACTTGCATTATTTCCATACCAAAGAAAAGACAACATAACAACCTCACCTTCTAGATGGGTTTTCTCCCATAAGGGTTTCCCAGAGAAAATATTTGTGTTATTTTATGGATGGTGTGTGATTGCATTTTACTGTTCTCCATTTTTTGTATTTTATCTATTTCATGCATAAGAAAAAAATTAGTAACTAAAGATTCTGGAATCTAAAGGAATTTAACCTTCATAGTGTAGATTTCAGTTTTATTTATTAGATCTGTTGTGACGAACTGTCCTAG
The DNA here is from genome assembly GCA_009831015.1 of Picea engelmannii. NCBI lineage: Eukaryota > Viridiplantae > Streptophyta > Pinopsida > Pinales > Pinaceae > Picea > Picea engelmannii. Next base: position 118,383 of record ML810066.1, read on the forward strand.
TGGAATATCCATGATATGTTACATATCATATTGGTATCAGAGTAGGTCTTCTTTTGGGTATTTGTGGGAATTTGCAGGATTCGAGAATCGAATTAAATATAAGTCGCAAAAACCCTAGCTATGACAGACAAGTTTGTTCACAACAACCCTCGATATATGATAGAAGAGATATTTTAGAGGTTGGAAGCACATGTCGTTGATATCAACCGCTATATGAACCTCCTCATGAAGGCTCTAGCAAGCAATCTTAGACCATTCAAAGATGATGGAGGATTTAACTCAGATATCAGATCAGAGGGGAATTTGGGAGATTAGGAAGACCCAGGAAAGGACTCGTGGAAAGAAACTGAGAAGAGAAATCGAGTTCGAGTGTCGTTAACCCTTCACAATCCCTATTAAATATGGAAGAAAAAGTGGACATAAAGCCATATCAAGGTGAGATTGATGCATTAAAATTGAATCATTGGTTGCAGTAACTCGAAGTTTATTTTAGCGTTCACCATATAGATGAAGGGAAAACTATTTCATTTGCTAGATTGATGTTAGAGGGTCATACTTTAACCTGGTAGGAAATCCATATGTAAACACATAGGCTGGAGGGTGATCCGCCAGTAACTAGGCAGGAGGACTTCAAAATCCTCATCAATTCCCAATTATACCCTATCGGGTATGTAGAGGACCAATGGATCCAGTGACACTATTTTAGGCAAAGGCAGGGGAAGAGTATATAGGAGTACATCGATGAGTTCAGAAAGATGGTCATCATGCTAGGTATCTCTCCCAAGAACTCAACTATACTCCTCAAGTATCTGGGGAGTTTAAAAAATCATACACAAAAGTAGGTGACGATTTTCAAGCCAAGGAAAATGGATGAGGCATGTGTACATGGATAATATATGGAAAACACATGCCACAAGAAAGGGAAGCCAAGCGGTTCCAAGTAGAAAGAGCAATAGGAAGCTTCGAGGGAGGGGAAGAAGAAGTGGAAAGGGGGAAAATATAAGAATACAACAATCACTACACATCAGTGCAAAGATCCCAACAACCATTGCAATCATTGCAACATTGATGGCCACACCAAGGAAAAGTACTGGAAACTACATCCATAGCTAAACCTGAAGAACCACAAGAAGGATGGAAAGAAAAAGAACCTTCTAGCCATAGATTCTAGCAATAAGATTGAAATTAGCTCTTATGTGGATGGAAATATTTTCTACACATCTATGCAGAGGGAGGTGAATCTAAGTGGCTTTTATCACCGAGAAGAGAAGGACATGACCAAGCCCTTCCACATCAATATTCAGGTCAAGAAGACTAAGATAGGTGCTTTGTTCAACTTTGGTTCACAGGATAATCTCATAGCAGTGGATTTGGTCAACAAGATTGGATTGTATGTTCACGATCATACTATCCCCTATCCATTGTGTTGGGTAAACAAGGATGTATAGATGAAGGTAACACAATAGTGAAAGATTAAATTTGTTGTAAGTGTTGATTTTATAGATGCAGTAGAATTGGGTGTAGTATCACTTGATGTATTTGGAGTAGTGTTTGGAAGCCCCTACATGTATATGAGGGATGCTATCTTCATGAATAGAGCCAACCATTACCACCTCATCAAGGATAAAAAATTCTTCATGATCAACGCACAAAAATACAAATAAAAAATGTCATTGGTAAGTGTGAATCGAGCTAAGAAATTGATCAGTTCTAGCAAGAAATATTTTTTACTTTTCCTAAGGGAAAATTAGTCTGGTGAAGATTTGTTAAAAGTAAATACATCCTTGGAAGGGTGTAATAAGGAATGTAAACATGAATTGGAGTTTCTAAAGGCATATAGGGGAGTGTTCCAGGCACCTAAAGGGATACCACCTAAGAGAGAAGTGGAGCACAAAATCCAATTATTTCCAGACTCCCCCTTGCTAAATATTAAGTTGTATATATAGTTTGTTCTGGAAGTAAGAAAATTAGAGAAGTAGTTGTTGGAGCAGGGTGTGATTCAACCAAGCACCTCACCTTGTGGGCCACTTATCATAATTCTACCAAATAAGGATGGGACTTGGCGAATGTGTATTGACTACAGAGCATTGAAAAATAATACACTAAAAAATCAGTATCCCCTGCCTAAGATCAATGATCTGTTAGAACAGTTGTAGCATGAAAAATATTTCACCAAGTTGGATCTCAAATTGAGATGCAACCAGGTACACGTCAAGGAAGAAGACACTTGGAAGAATACCTTCGAGATAAGAAAAAGTTTGTATGAATGGTTGGTCATGCCATTTGGTTTATGTAATGCACCAACTACATTTATGGGATTGATGAATGATGTTTACGTCCATATCTAGATTCCTTTGTTATGGTCTATTTAGATGATATAGTGGTTTATAGTGCTAACTGGGAGGAGAAAATATTACATTTCATGAAAGTGTTAGAGACTTTGAAGAAGCACTAGTTGTTTTCTAACCTCAAGAAATGTGAGTTTTCTCAATAGTGTTTGGTGTATTTGGGCTATGTGATTGGTGGAGGGGAGCTCAATATATATCCCACAAGATGGAGGCCATCATGAACTGACTAGTTCCTACAAATTTCATTGAAATTAGGATTTTTTTTGGGGAAAAGTAATACTTTTGAAAGTTCATAACTTCATGTTCAATTGTAGTTGCACCACTCCATGCCATAACAACCAGTGGTAAGAGTTTCCAGTGGGGAAATAATTATAATAAGGCCCTTGATGAGCCAAAAATAAATATCAGTCAAACACCAGTGCTCACACTACCAAAATTGCATAAGCCCTTCAAAGTGGAGACAAATGCAAATGGTTATGGCATGGGAGAAATTTTGATGCAAGGAAGAAGGCATGTATGCTATCATTATGAAATATTGCATGGGGCAGTTCTCAACTACCCTACTTATGACAAGGAAATCTATGCCTTGGTTCAAACTGTTAAGAAGTGGAAGCATTATCTAATGGGAAAGGAGACCATCATCTACATAGATCACCAACCACTACAGTAATTTCAAGCCGAGAGTAAGCTACAACAAACCTGGAATTACAAGTGGATGGGTTTTTTACAACAATTTCATCTAGTCATCAAGAATAATAAGGGAAACAAAAACAAGTTGGCAGACATGCTTTCAAGGCCACATACATCCAATATTATAGCTTTGGGAATTTTGATGCACACAAAGCCTTTTATCCATGATGCATATAGAGAGACATGCATAGAAGACGAGGACTTCAAGGAGGTGTTTCAACAACTATAGGGTCAAATTCATATAGGAGAAAGTGATGAGAAGGATGACTATCATTTCCAAAATGGTTTACTCTACAAGCTTGACAATCCATGTGTCCCTAAAGGTGAACAACTACAATTTATCAGAGAGGCTCGCACTTCCAAGGTTGTAGGACATTTTGGTGTTGGGAAGAAATTTTCCAACTTATAGAGGTATGTGTACTGGCCCATAATGCAGGAAGATGTAACACGATATATTAGGGGATGTATAATTTGTTGTACCAACAAGCCCAGTAATAGGAAGCAAGGTCTATAGTATCCATTACATGTAGCCACTTGACCTTTGGAAAATATTCCATGGATTTCATGGGAGGTTTACCAACAACTAGGAAGGGACATGATTATCTATTTGTGGTAGTTGACATATTTATCAAAATGTGGACTCCCATGCCTTGTAAAAACACCATCAAGGGACAAGAAGAAACAAAATTGTTCTTTGAATAACTTTGGGTGCACTTTGGGATACCAAGGAGCATTGTCTCGGACATGGACACCAGATTTCTCAGTGCCTTATTGACTACATTGTGGGAGAAGATGGACACTAATCTTAATAGGTCTACAACATTACATCCACAGAAAAATGGGAAAACATAAGTAGTTAACATGAACTTGGTGAAGCTTTCGAGGGGTTACAATCAGAAGCATTTGAAGACCTAGGATGAAAATCTAATCTATATACAACATTCTTATAACAGAACAGTCCACACTTCTACTGGTAAGTCACCTTTTGAAACTTGCTTTAGATATTTTCCACCTTCTCCCTTAGATGTTGTATATGGACAACAAAGAGGAGTGAGGGAGGAGATCACATGAGATGCATTTAAAGAAAAAAAAATGTTGAGAAGATCAAGAAGATCCATTTGCAAGTACAAGAGATGTTGAAGAAGTCATAGGAAAAGTACAAGGCTAGACATGAAAAACACATAACAGAGAGAAAATTTAGAGTGGGAGACATAGTATGGTTTTAGCTGAATAAGGAAAGACTACAAGGTCCTGGTAAGAATATACAGGCTCTATAGTATGGTCCTTTTGAGTTAGTGGAAAAGGTGGGAGATAATTCCTACATACTCAGCCTACCCCCATACATGCACATTTACTAAGTAGTGAATGTGGAGAATCTAAAACTCTATTAGCATTCCATGTTGGATCAGGAGAAGGAGTAGGTCATACCTTTGATAGAGGAATTATCACTAGATGCCCAAGCAGAGTTGGCATAGGACATAGTTTTGTAGAAGTGGTACAAAACTACAATATAGGGGCAACATGACCTTTAGCATATAAGGTTGAAAGGATAACTTATCCAGGAGGATCCAGGAATGCTCACAGAGGTCTAGGAGGGTCCATAAAATATCAAAATCCAATCATCCCAAATTCCCTCAAAAAACACCATCAATGCATAGAGCTCGATGATAGATTTCCAATGACACAAAAATCGCCTCAAATGGAGTTCGTATGCAAAATATATGGTTGGTCAAAGTTCAAGTCAACTAGGTCAAAAGTCAAAGTCAAAGGGGTCAAGGTGACACATGTCACCACTGCAAGGGGACACATGGTATGACCGTACAATTGTACGACAATTACATGGCCATACCCTAAGGATCCATGTGGCATGACCATACACTGACTGGGTAGGTGTGTTGGCAAGTGACTCAACATTCGTGCAATCCAAGTGGACTAATTGTTTGTTGACACATGGCACAGGGGAGCCCATGAGAGGCCACCACGTGGAAACCTCCCATTGGCCAATTATGGTTTATGCGTAATAAAATTTTATTGGAGTTGACAGGGGTCGAACCCGTGATCTCCCAAAGCTCTACACAAACCTCTGTTACCATTGTGCCCGCATCATGTTTCTTAACCATACATGGAACCACATCCTTTTAACGTTGGTAAAAGGTTTAAAAAAAAATAAAAGGGATGAGGGCCTAATCCCTCAACCCTTGGTTATATGTAATATATATGTGACCATGACCTATATTTGTGTGGGGAGTTAACAAATGGTCCGCACATATACCATGTATATTATATGGTTACAAACCATATAAACAAACAACGAAATGATCGGAGATCAGTGGGGCTCAAACCCCCGACCTCTTGTGTATTACACCAATGCCTTAACCAATATTCCAACGGGGCCCTTTATTATGGGATTCCCCAACGAATTCTTAAATATTAATTCCTATGATTCCAGATGGCGAGTTAAGGCCCACGACCTATATATTGGGCACGATTTCCCATGTCTGCACATAGACTGAGGCACATATTCCGAGATGGAACAGATATCGAGAAGGAGGTACTGTATAGATTCATAGATTTATGTGCAAGAGAAAAGGCCAAGTATGGTGTGTCTCGATATGTGTGCCATGATGTATAATGATTGCACCTAGGTAACTTTATACTTATTTTTCACGATTTTTCACAAGGAGTATGAATTTGAGGTCTATTTTATGATCAGAGGTCATTTGTAAAAATATTAGTCCAAATTTCCATTAATGAGCACCATAGTGCATCCTTTGGCATGTAAATATTGTGTGATTGAGCCAATTCGGAATTTGGTGGACTTTATACTCGAATTTCTCCGAATTTCACAAGGATTCTAATTGTGAACTCATTTTCTTGTTTTGAGTAGTGGAATGTAAGAGAGTCTATTAAATTGATTTTTGTAAGCCCATGTTGTAATGTAATTTGGTATTTTGAGATGATGGAAAATAGTCATACTATCTAAAGATACTTGAAGATGAAGTGAATTATGTCATATGTATGTGTAATTTGAGTTCTTTTGTTTTATGTTGTGTCATCTCAATAATATGAAAATTAATCATCAGTTTATGAGTTTTTGGATAAGAAGCACATCATCATTTTTCTACAAATCACCTCAATACAATCAAGAATTAATTCTGAATCAGGTTAGATTCTATATGTATATATTTTAAAGGAATAAATGGTATCTAAGAACTTTCAGATCAAGTGGTATCAAAGCTAGTTATGACATGATTTTTCAAGCTGTCGATGTGATAAGATCCAAGAGTTCAGTTGGTGAATATTTTGAAGGATCTTATCAAGAGGAAAAGATAAGTAAATGTCTCATGAAGTTGAGGCTACATAAGAACATTAACCGACATATCCAGAAGGAGAATTTTGAGTTAAGGATGTAGTTGCAAGCTCCTGAGGAAGAGAAGCAGAGGCTGTAAGAACAACTGATATGTCATGAGAAATTCCATTTGGTATTTTTCATGAATTAGAAAGAAAGTTTCATACCGAGAATGAAGTATTGGCACCATCAACATCAATCCATGGAGATTGGTAGGATGAGAATGTAAAGTCTCTGATTAAAAAAGGACTACCTCTTTCAAAAGGCATGATCGAGAAAGATGACTCCTCATATTATTCTTTTTCTTATCAAGATGGAGAATGATCGAGGATAGCTGAAGCAATGAGAAATTCAGATGAAGAAGTTTTTCATAAGCAGTTAACCTTACCTTCTAGTCCAGAGAAAGGTAACATGTGTAAGACATCTCTAGAGAAAGATGTGCATGCTAAAGGGGAAATGCAGGCATTTTCCACTGATAATATTGGTAAATGGTCTATTTATCCACGTGCTTCCTATGGAACTAGTAACCCTAATGTGGAGTAATGTCGAAGAAGACAATTTGCGTAAGATAAGCCCTCCAAAAATAAGGCTAAATTTAAAGATCATTTCTCAAAGCAAAGGAAAAGGGGGAATGATAAAAAGGGGTCATGGTTCCAAGATAGGAACAAGACACTCTACTCTTATTGTGGTAAGAGTGGACATCATATTGAGAAGTGTTGAACACTTTACCCGCACTTATGTTTGAAGCATAACCAGAAACATGTAAGGACAACTGCAAGAATACAAGCAACAACTCCAAATGAAGTTAATGGTCTTATTGAAAGATTTGAGAAAGAATACTTCCTTATGGTTGGTCTTGGAAAAGTAATATATGAAGAAATCAAGGAATGGTTCATGGAAAGTGGTTCATCTTGCCACATGATCGAGATGAAATCAATATTTCTGACTTTCTTAGAACCCAACACAGATTTCTATATAGGATCTGGAACTAACACTAGACATGCGATAAAAGGGTATGGATATGTAAGATTCTGTCTCGAGTCGGGAGGATTTATGGGAATAGAACATATGTTATATGCTCCATATTTGAAGGTAAACCTACTCTCAGTTGAAAAATTTGAAGATGAAGGCTATATCGTTGCATTCCAAAATGGCCAGGTACTTGTGTATTCAAGGGAAGCTGCTCCATACATATTAATAGTGTTTGGTATTCACAAGGATAGGTTATATAGGTTACTGGGAAGACCTATATTTTGGTCTAATTGTTTCTTGGATTCAACATCAGATTCAATGTCAGATTCAACATCAACATCAGAGGCATTGTCAAATATAGGAAGTTGTGAAACAACTTCCAGTACTAACGGGAGGATGACTCCATGAAAAAATCATCAATCAGACAAGATTTCATTGTAAATATGTATATTTGTAAAGGTAATATGTATATGTAGATATCTCCTAAATTCTATTGGAAGGCTTGTAAGCCACTCTTTGTAAATTATAAGAGTGAGAGGAATTTTGAAAAATTTCTATATTGCCACCTTATATGTTGATAGGAGTGAGATGAATTTTGTAAGAGAGTTTCTATATTTACACCTTATATGATGTTAAGAGTGAGGAATCTCGTTAAATGAATTTATAGATAGCCACCTTACATATTGTTAGAAGTGAGAGGAATCTTGCAAAAAGGGTTTCTATATAGCCACTGTGTTTTAGAGTGAGAGGGATCTTATATAATATTTCTAATCCTTTCGACAACAAAATAAGAAATTGTATTGTCTTGTCATCAACCAAAGGGATACATATGGATCGAATTGTCTAAGTTAACATTCTTGATTCTGAAGAACCGAAGGTGAAGGAACAAAAGGATGTAGGTAGTTGGAACATGTATATCGGAAGCGAAAAGGGCATCGAAGTAATGTAAAACTTTCTAGAGCTGGTAAAGGAGAAATAATCCTCTTATAAGAGGCATAAATAAGCAGGATCTAAGCATCTTCAAAATAATATGTCATGTTCGTGTGGATGTATACCTTGAACATAAGCAAGTTAAGTACAAATGATCAAGGCATGAGAGTAATGGACAAGGAATTCATTCAGAGACTCTTATAGATACATCAACAATACATGAACAACGAGTTCAAAATGTCAAGACATAGATCAACATTTGAATTGGTTTCATATTGGACGAGATAGACTATCTTCAACAAAATAGGATATGGGAGTGGATGTTGAATACATGATACATATATTGTAGAGATTCAGTGAACAAAACTTTTTCTTATCAGGGAATCTATGAGCCAAAATCAGAGCTATATTCTATATTAGTGACAGTTCCAGAGGCCATATTTAGAGCCATATTTCAGAAGCAGACATAAGTACATTGATCTAATACCTAAGATCTAAGATCCAAGATGAATTATGAGATCCAAAATATTCAACAAGATGGAAGAGCGAAGAAGCTTCATCACTAAGTTACTGGATAAGATCATTTTAGTAAGATGTAAAAGTGATTTAGAGTTATCATCACTAAGTTGTTGGATATCTATACTTTTGGAGGTCCAAAAGTTCTTAGTGAGAAGGTGTGATCCATGAACGCTCACAGAGGTCCAGGAGGGTCCATAAAAGCTCAAAATTCAATCAACCCAAATTCTCTTGAAAATTCCATTAATACATAGAGCTCAACGATAACTTTCCAACGATGCAAAAATCACCTCAAACGAAGTTCGTATGCAAAAGATATGGCTAGTCAAAGTTCAAGTCAACCAAGGAAAAATTCAAAGTCAAAGGGGTCAAGGTGACACGTGTCACCATTTTAAGGGTGAAACGTGGTATGCCCATACAACTATATGACGATGACATGACCATACCCCAAGGAGCCACGTAGCATGACTGTATCCTGAATGGGTAGGTGTGTTGGCAAGTGACTCAACATTCGTGCAATCCAAGTGGACTAATTATTTGTTGACACATGGCACATGAGAGCCAATGAGAGGCCGCCATGTGGAAACCTCCCATTGGTCAGTTATGGTTTATGTGTAATAACATTTTATGGGAGTTGATGGGGGTCGAACCCGTGACCTCGCAAATCTCTACACAAACCTTCGTTACCATTGCGTCTGCACCATGTTTCTAAACCATACATGGCACCACATCCTTTTAACGTTGGTCAAAGGTTTAAATGGAGGTAAAAGGGCTGAGGTCCTAAGCCCTCAACCCTTGGTTATATGTAACATATATGTGACCATGACCTATATTCGCGCGAGGAGTTAACAAATGGTTCACACATATACCATGTATATTATATGGTTACAAACCATATAACAAAACAAATTAATGACCAGAGATTGGTGGAGCTCAAACCCCTAACCTCCCATGTATTACACCAATGCCTTAACCAATATTCCAGTGGGGCCCTTTATTACGGGATTCCCAAACCAATTCTTAAATATTAATGCCTACGATTCTGGATGGGGAGTTAAGGCCCACGACCTATATATTGGGAACGATTTCCCACGTCTTCAACCATACCGAGGCGTGGATCGTGAGATGGAACAGATCCAAAGGAGGAGGTATTGTACATACACATAGATTTATGTGCAAGAGAAAATGCCAAGTATAGTGTGTCTCTATATGCGTGCCATGAGTATAATGACTGTACCTAGGCAACATTATACTCATTTTTCATGATTTTTCACAAGGAGTATGAATTTGAGGTCTATGTTATGATCAAAGGTCATTTGTAAAAGTATTATTCCATATTTCCATTAATTAGCACCATAGTGCATCGTTTGGCATGTAAAGAGGGTGTAATTGAGCCAGTTCAAAAGTTGGTCGACTTTATACTCAAATTTCTCAGAATTTCTCAAGGATTCTAGTGGTGAACTCATTTTCTTTTTTTGAGTAGTGGAATGTAATGTTATGATATTTAGACACTTACGAGTTAATTAAGATCTACTTGGTCTAATGTGTCGATAAGGTAAAAGTGTGTTTCTTAGTGTGTTGCTTTAGTATGCATTAGTAGATATAGAGTGATCCGACGGTTCATATTCTCCTCGATATTAACGAGTACATTGATCTGTGGCTTGACAAATTATTGGTCCATGATATCTATTTAAAGAGCATGAAGGGTCATTTTCCAATGGTTGATTGTGAGAAACTCTCTTGTAAACTCTCTTTTTAATCTATTTCTTTTGCATAAATAAACTGCTCCAAGTGGTTGCGTTGGCTGGGGCCGTGGATGTTTCCCTGTAGGGTTTTTACCACGTCAAAAAATCGGTGTGTTGATATTTTATCTGGTTGTGTGAGTGGTTAATGAAGGTGTTCATTCTCTATTGGAATACCTATGTTGTTGAACATGGTATCAGAGCCTCTTTGAAGACCCTCTCCCATTGTAGATCGAGATCGTGAAGCCGAGTTTCCTCATCTATGGTTTCTATCATTTTTGTACATTTATGGGTTGAGAGGGATATTCCATTGTTTATGGAGCACTCGTTTCAGTCATGAACGCTTTTCATTTCACTTGAAAAGGTTTTTGTTTTCCCAATATACAACCATTTCAGTCAGATCCAGAGGTATAAGCTTGAATATGCCCTTTTAAATTTTTTGCAGAGTATTATTTCGGTTTTATATTGTTTGTTTCCGAGTTTCTACTCTTTTATATCTGTGTATTCTCTTTACCCCATTCCTTGTGCGATCTTGTCAAATCAGAAACATATAGGAAAAGGTACATTTTCTGGGTAAGCTAATCGAGATCTAACCCTTGTTGTCATTGAGAAGAGGATTTTTTTTCTTCTGTGAAAAGAGTTTTTTTTTAGCACGCTCTCCAAGGCCATCTTCTACAACAAAAACAACAATAAACCCAATCCTCCTACTAAACAATACAATATGTTTTTCTAGCTCACTTGGTTAAAACTTGTCTTATTAAGTAAGATGTATTGAGTTCAAATCTCTTATTTTGTTACTTTTTTTTCAAAAAGTTCATGCTCCATTGTAAAGTTTATTTCACTTCAAGTATAAAAGTGAATCACTATAAGTAGCTTTAATATTTTATTTTAGAGTTATTTATTTTGCATGAAAAAATATTTTATAAAGTAACTTATTTGTAAAAGTGAGGTTATTTGGAGGGGTATCTTGGGAAAGGAAAAATAATCCACTGATGTCGATAAGAAAGTAAAGGCTTGTACTCGATTATCTTGGGAAAGGAAAAATAATCCACTGATGTCGATAAGAAAGTCAAGGCTTGTACTCGATTATCTTGGGAAAGGAAAAATAATCCACTGATGTCGATAAGAAAGTCAAATGGGATAATAGGAGTGACAAAGCATGTGGACTGATCAAAATGTCCATCTCTCCTGATTTAAGGTTCCACCTTCAAGAAATTGATGACCCTGATGAAGCTTGGGAAAAA
>ML810066.1:141150-174395 GCA_009831015.1 Picea engelmannii
TATTGGGAAAAATTTGGAGTTCTGGATCTCAACTTATAGCCTCAGGAAGTTGAGGTTCCAAACAAATTTCTTAGCGAGTCAAGAAAACAAAGTTGACTGATATTTTAATTTCTGGAAGAATTATGGAAAAATTCAGCCCTTGAAACCTATCCCATTGTCTTCCTTATCGAACTAAATTTCCAATGAGGTATGGTTTTCCAAAAACGGACGTCTGGATCTTGATTTATGGGCTTCAGAAGATCGCTTCTCAACAACCGTTGATCTAGCTCATGGATTAATCTTCACCTTTGATTTAACTCCGCCCTTCTTTAGGCCCACATGCATTGTGGTGGTGGATAATTTAGTGTTTATATTGTAAATGTTTCCATATCATGTATTCGAAGAAAAATGAGCTTATGGAGGTCATGACTTAGAAAATTTCATAACTTAGTAAAATTTTGGTCACCCAGTCACTGCCCATTTATTTCCTAGTCATCGCCCAGTTAGTGCTCATGTGTCTCAGTACGATTGGTTGCCACATGTCTCAATATGATTGGTTACCATGTCTGTCAGTGCTAAGTCATCATCCAGTCAACACCAAGTCATCTCCCAGTTAGCGCCCATGTGTCTCAGTGAAATTAGTTTCCACATATCTTAGTATGATTGGTTACCATGCCTACCACATGGCTTAGTGTAATAGTCTGACATGTGTCTTGATGTGGTTGGTTAAATCTTGAATGCCAAATAGAATTTGGAAAATAAGTTAAGTATGGAGAATATGGGAGGATGAGAGGGGAGATGGAGTATGACATAGTTATGGGTATGGAAAGGTTAGAGAGTAGGTACAAAGGATGAGAGAGTGTAGGTCTAGTAGATGGGAGAGTGTGGTGGGTAGTGAGTATGGCGGTGCTGTAGGGTGAGGGGTATGGAGTAATACCAAGGGAATGGATTATGGCACCGCAGGAGTGAGGAGTATGGAGTCATAAGGGGGAATGAGAACTTGGGAAGATAGTTAAGTAAGGGAGGATATGGAGGAATATGATGAGAGGGGAGATGGGGATCAGGATCGGGAGTGGAGAAGGGGAGATGGGAAGAAATGGAGTGTGGGCTCTCGTGAAGTGCATACTATAAGAATAAGTATGAGAAACTTGAGAGTGATATTAATTATGAGAGAGAAGTAAAAGTTAATGGATAAGATAAGAATTTTAAATTAAGAGAGGAAGTTGAACGTGGCCAAGTATGGGGAAGGAATAATGAGGTGTTTGAGAATATGAGATGAAGGTAATATGAAAGTATTCCCAAGACTATGAAAGTGTCTCGAGACTAAGTATAAGAGAGGAATCAACTGTGTTGCACATGGAAGAAGTTCTCTTTTATGGAAGATTGGGTAGTTGGACAAAAACATGATTATCTTGGTCATACAGACTCAAATTTTGATTCCATAAAATGCATGAAGAATCTAATACTGAGGGCTACTCCATGAGTTTATGATTGTTCACAATTTTCTTCTTATGATATTAATTTTTTATTTATTATTATTCCAAAGAGAAGAAAATTGAGGTAACAAATTTTTTTATCAACACCAAGTTAAATCAACTACCAATCACCTCTAGATGCTAGCTATCAAATAAAACTAACCGTTGTTGTAAAATTGCAGTAGAAAACGAATGTATATCAACAATAAGTATTTTTCAACAACAACAAGAAATCAACCCTGAAAAAATGGCAATTATATCCTAGAAGTAAGCTTTCAATGAGTAGATCAATATCCAATCACTAAACAATATTTTTGAGCTGATTTTACCCCAATATTAAGTAAGTTATCAGTGGTTCATCAAGCCCTAATGGCTGTATCAAACCTTTTATAACAAAAACAATAAATTTACCTTATTTTATAAGCATTGGGTTAGGATTAGTGAGGGAAAGCAGTTACTAGTTTGGTTGTCAAGTGGCTTGAGAGAAAAAAAAGAACTTTTAACTAATGCTATGGCTTAAATCATCACTTGCAATCATGAAGACTAGTGTTGTTTTCTTTCTTAGGGAAAATGTATTCAATGCAACACACAAAAACGAGGGCTAATCACAATAGAAAAGGTGAATGTTTAAAACCTAGGGTTATCCTCTCATAAACCTAGGTCAAAAATCAAAGGAAAATCGACTAGAGTTTATCCTCTTATAAACCCCATGTGTCGTCCCACTTCTTCTAATGCATCTAGCAAAGGAAAAGGATGGAAAATAGGTTTTAAAACCTAGGCATATAGCCACTCCTAATCCCTAGAACTAAAACCTAGTCAAGACAAACCTTAAGGGGATAGCCACTACTAACCCTTAAGGCAAATCTTAAATGCTTCAACAAAGTTAAGGTGAATACAACAAGGGAAGGGGATAACCTCTCTTAATACTTCCTTAGGGTTTCAAGATTATTCAAGGAAGATAATGACAACATGGAACTATTACCTCTATAATGGAGCATTCACCAACAATTACCAAGAAATATCACACACACATTAGAAAACACTTACTAGTCAAGGCACATAGCATGAAGAAACCCTAGTTCATGAAGAATCCATCATCAACAAGAGAAAACATCCATTAAAAGTCACTCCAAAGGTGCGCATAAGAAATCTGTAGAAAAAATAAGGGAGAAGAAGACAAGTAGAAGTGATCTAACAAGTGAGTGAGTTGTCTTTGATCCAAATGAGTGCTAACCTCATTTATAAGAGGTAACCCTAGCACATATGTCCACATAATGATGTAAAACAACAAAAATATATGATACAAGTGGGGATGAACCCTCAAATAATATATAACAATGAATAATCATGCTAATACACCATAATAATACCCTCCTAGGTCACACATGTGGTGACATCGTGCTCTAAGGGGGTGTGTGAAGCCTCCAAAGCCCATTTCTCATTATCTAATAGGTGGAAGCAAGGTGGGAAGGTGTATCTCCTCATTAAGGGTCATTTCATATCATGAAGGGATCAAATGGTTCTCTAATGGTAAGCACACCCATCATAATCACACTGATTTGAATTGGATCATTATATTATTTTTCATCTATTTCAGTACTTTCTGGGTGGAAAAATTGGAGGAATCAACTTGTAAGGCCATTTTGCAAGCTGGTTCAAATTTGAAAATTTGGGTCCAAAAAACTGTTTGAAATATTCCATAGCCATTTTGAGTCATCAAATGTCACTTTTTTATGGTCCAAAACTTACTATCGAGAAATATTCTTTATTATACACTCCGAGACCTTTCCAACGGTGCAAGAATTGCCTCAATCATAATTCGTACGCGAAAGTTATTCCTCCCACAAGTTCACCTATCATATTGATCAACTTGGTGCAAGTGGATCCCACATCAACCCCTATTACTTAAACGTGTGGTGATAGACACATAGTGGATTTTCTAGAACACTCTAGAAGGTCCAAACCTGATCACTAATTGAGGGTTGAGGAATTCAATACCCTAGCCCTAGATGGACATCAAACTACCTTAAATATTGGGCCGCTAGGAGGAGAAGGGGTTGTATTCTATGTTATATAACATATTAGAACAACAAAGAGTGGGAAATTAGAGAGCATAGCATAGGGGGTTGATGTTCTGTAGTAGCCTAACATTCCATGGGTCTCAGGTAACTCCATAGAGAGTGAATTCTCCTTTGTACTTGCATTATTTCCATACCAAAGAAAAGACAACATAACAACCTCACCTTCTAGATGGGTTTTCTCCCATAAGGGTTTCCCAGAGAAAATATTTGTGTTATTTTATGGATGGTGTGTGATTGCATTTTACTGTTCTCCATTTTTTGTATTTTATCTATTTCATGCATAAGAAAAAAATTAGTAACTAAAGATTCTGGAATCTAAAGGAATTTAACCTTCATAGTGTAGATTTCAGTTTTATTTATTAGATCTGTTGTGACGAACTGTCCTAGTGGAATATCCATGATATGTTACATATCATATTGGTATCAGAGTAGGTCTTCTTTTGGGTATTTGTGGGAATTTGCAGGATTCGAGAATCGAATTAAATATAAGTCGCAAAAACCCTAGCTATGACAGACAAGTTTGTTCACAACAACCCTCGATATATGATAGAAGAGATATTTTAGAGGTTGGAAGCACATGTCGTTGATATCAACCGCTATATGAACCTCCTCATGAAGGCTCTAGCAAGCAATCTTAGACCATTCAAAGATGATGGAGGATTTAACTCAGATATCAGATCAGAGGGGAATTTGGGAGATTAGGAAGACCCAGGAAAGGACTCGTGGAAAGAAACTGAGAAGAGAAATCGAGTTCGAGTGTCGTTAACCCTTCACAATCCCTATTAAATATGGAAGAAAAAGTGGACATAAAGCCATATCAAGGTGAGATTGATGCATTAAAATTGAATCATTGGTTGCAGTAACTCGAAGTTTATTTTAGCGTTCACCATATAGATGAAGGGAAAACTATTTCATTTGCTAGATTGATGTTAGAGGGTCATACTTTAACCTGGTAGGAAATCCATATGTAAACACATAGGCTGGAGGGTGATCCGCCAGTAACTAGGCAGGAGGACTTCAAAATCCTCATCAATTCCCAATTATACCCTATCGGGTATGTAGAGGACCAATGGATCCAGTGACACTATTTTAGGCAAAGGCAGGGGAAGAGTATATAGGAGTACATCGATGAGTTCAGAAAGATGGTCATCATGCTAGGTATCTCTCCCAAGAACTCAACTATACTCCTCAAGTATCTGGGGAGTTTAAAAAATCATACACAAAAGTAGGTGACGATTTTCAAGCCAAGGAAAATGGATGAGGCATGTGTACATGGATAATATATGGAAAACACATGCCACAAGAAAGGGAAGCCAAGCGGTTCCAAGTAGAAAGAGCAATAGGAAGCTTCGAGGGAGGGGAAGAAGAAGTGGAAAGGGGGAAAATATAAGAATACAACAATCACTACACATCAGTGCAAAGATCCCAACAACCATTGCAATCATTGCAACATTGATGGCCACACCAAGGAAAAGTACTGGAAACTACATCCATAGCTAAACCTGAAGAACCACAAGAAGGATGGAAAGAAAAAGAACCTTCTAGCCATAGATTCTAGCAATAAGATTGAAATTAGCTCTTATGTGGATGGAAATATTTTCTACACATCTATGCAGAGGGAGGTGAATCTAAGTGGCTTTTATCACCGAGAAGAGAAGGACATGACCAAGCCCTTCCACATCAATATTCAGGTCAAGAAGACTAAGATAGGTGCTTTGTTCAACTTTGGTTCACAGGATAATCTCATAGCAGTGGATTTGGTCAACAAGATTGGATTGTATGTTCACGATCATACTATCCCCTATCCATTGTGTTGGGTAAACAAGGATGTATAGATGAAGGTAACACAATAGTGAAAGATTAAATTTGTTGTAAGTGTTGATTTTATAGATGCAGTAGAATTGGGTGTAGTATCACTTGATGTATTTGGAGTAGTGTTTGGAAGCCCCTACATGTATATGAGGGATGCTATCTTCATGAATAGAGCCAACCATTACCACCTCATCAAGGATAAAAAATTCTTCATGATCAACGCACAAAAATACAAATAAAAAATGTCATTGGTAAGTGTGAATCGAGCTAAGAAATTGATCAGTTCTAGCAAGAAATATTTTTTACTTTTCCTAAGGGAAAATTAGTCTGGTGAAGATTTGTTAAAAGTAAATACATCCTTGGAAGGGTGTAATAAGGAATGTAAACATGAATTGGAGTTTCTAAAGGCATATAGGGGAGTGTTCCAGGCACCTAAAGGGATACCACCTAAGAGAGAAGTGGAGCACAAAATCCAATTATTTCCAGACTCCCCCTTGCTAAATATTAAGTTGTATATATAGTTTGTTCTGGAAGTAAGAAAATTAGAGAAGTAGTTGTTGGAGCAGGGTGTGATTCAACCAAGCACCTCACCTTGTGGGCCACTTATCATAATTCTACCAAATAAGGATGGGACTTGGCGAATGTGTATTGACTACAGAGCATTGAAAAATAATACACTAAAAAATCAGTATCCCCTGCCTAAGATCAATGATCTGTTAGAACAGTTGTAGCATGAAAAATATTTCACCAAGTTGGATCTCAAATTGAGATGCAACCAGGTACACGTCAAGGAAGAAGACACTTGGAAGAATACCTTCGAGATAAGAAAAAGTTTGTATGAATGGTTGGTCATGCCATTTGGTTTATGTAATGCACCAACTACATTTATGGGATTGATGAATGATGTTTACGTCCATATCTAGATTCCTTTGTTATGGTCTATTTAGATGATATAGTGGTTTATAGTGCTAACTGGGAGGAGAAAATATTACATTTCATGAAAGTGTTAGAGACTTTGAAGAAGCACTAGTTGTTTTCTAACCTCAAGAAATGTGAGTTTTCTCAATAGTGTTTGGTGTATTTGGGCTATGTGATTGGTGGAGGGGAGCTCAATATATATCCCACAAGATGGAGGCCATCATGAACTGACTAGTTCCTACAAATTTCATTGAAATTAGGATTTTTTTTGGGGAAAAGTAATACTTTTGAAAGTTCATAACTTCATGTTCAATTGTAGTTGCACCACTCCATGCCATAACAACCAGTGGTAAGAGTTTCCAGTGGGGAAATAATTATAATAAGGCCCTTGATGAGCCAAAAATAAATATCAGTCAAACACCAGTGCTCACACTACCAAAATTGCATAAGCCCTTCAAAGTGGAGACAAATGCAAATGGTTATGGCATGGGAGAAATTTTGATGCAAGGAAGAAGGCATGTATGCTATCATTATGAAATATTGCATGGGGCAGTTCTCAACTACCCTACTTATGACAAGGAAATCTATGCCTTGGTTCAAACTGTTAAGAAGTGGAAGCATTATCTAATGGGAAAGGAGACCATCATCTACATAGATCACCAACCACTACAGTAATTTCAAGCCGAGAGTAAGCTACAACAAACCTGGAATTACAAGTGGATGGGTTTTTTACAACAATTTCATCTAGTCATCAAGAATAATAAGGGAAACAAAAACAAGTTGGCAGACATGCTTTCAAGGCCACATACATCCAATATTATAGCTTTGGGAATTTTGATGCACACAAAGCCTTTTATCCATGATGCATATAGAGAGACATGCATAGAAGACGAGGACTTCAAGGAGGTGTTTCAACAACTATAGGGTCAAATTCATATAGGAGAAAGTGATGAGAAGGATGACTATCATTTCCAAAATGGTTTACTCTACAAGCTTGACAATCCATGTGTCCCTAAAGGTGAACAACTACAATTTATCAGAGAGGCTCGCACTTCCAAGGTTGTAGGACATTTTGGTGTTGGGAAGAAATTTTCCAACTTATAGAGGTATGTGTACTGGCCCATAATGCAGGAAGATGTAACACGATATATTAGGGGATGTATAATTTGTTGTACCAACAAGCCCAGTAATAGGAAGCAAGGTCTATAGTATCCATTACATGTAGCCACTTGACCTTTGGAAAATATTCCATGGATTTCATGGGAGGTTTACCAACAACTAGGAAGGGACATGATTATCTATTTGTGGTAGTTGACATATTTATCAAAATGTGGACTCCCATGCCTTGTAAAAACACCATCAAGGGACAAGAAGAAACAAAATTGTTCTTTGAATAACTTTGGGTGCACTTTGGGATACCAAGGAGCATTGTCTCGGACATGGACACCAGATTTCTCAGTGCCTTATTGACTACATTGTGGGAGAAGATGGACACTAATCTTAATAGGTCTACAACATTACATCCACAGAAAAATGGGAAAACATAAGTAGTTAACATGAACTTGGTGAAGCTTTCGAGGGGTTACAATCAGAAGCATTTGAAGACCTAGGATGAAAATCTAATCTATATACAACATTCTTATAACAGAACAGTCCACACTTCTACTGGTAAGTCACCTTTTGAAACTTGCTTTAGATATTTTCCACCTTCTCCCTTAGATGTTGTATATGGACAACAAAGAGGAGTGAGGGAGGAGATCACATGAGATGCATTTAAAGAAAAAAAAATGTTGAGAAGATCAAGAAGATCCATTTGCAAGTACAAGAGATGTTGAAGAAGTCATAGGAAAAGTACAAGGCTAGACATGAAAAACACATAACAGAGAGAAAATTTAGAGTGGGAGACATAGTATGGTTTTAGCTGAATAAGGAAAGACTACAAGGTCCTGGTAAGAATATACAGGCTCTATAGTATGGTCCTTTTGAGTTAGTGGAAAAGGTGGGAGATAATTCCTACATACTCAGCCTACCCCCATACATGCACATTTACTAAGTAGTGAATGTGGAGAATCTAAAACTCTATTAGCATTCCATGTTGGATCAGGAGAAGGAGTAGGTCATACCTTTGATAGAGGAATTATCACTAGATGCCCAAGCAGAGTTGGCATAGGACATAGTTTTGTAGAAGTGGTACAAAACTACAATATAGGGGCAACATGACCTTTAGCATATAAGGTTGAAAGGATAACTTATCCAGGAGGATCCAGGAATGCTCACAGAGGTCTAGGAGGGTCCATAAAATATCAAAATCCAATCATCCCAAATTCCCTCAAAAAACACCATCAATGCATAGAGCTCGATGATAGATTTCCAATGACACAAAAATCGCCTCAAATGGAGTTCGTATGCAAAATATATGGTTGGTCAAAGTTCAAGTCAACTAGGTCAAAAGTCAAAGTCAAAGGGGTCAAGGTGACACATGTCACCACTGCAAGGGGACACATGGTATGACCGTACAATTGTACGACAATTACATGGCCATACCCTAAGGATCCATGTGGCATGACCATACACTGACTGGGTAGGTGTGTTGGCAAGTGACTCAACATTCGTGCAATCCAAGTGGACTAATTGTTTGTTGACACATGGCACAGGGGAGCCCATGAGAGGCCACCACGTGGAAACCTCCCATTGGCCAATTATGGTTTATGCGTAATAAAATTTTATTGGAGTTGACAGGGGTCGAACCCGTGATCTCCCAAAGCTCTACACAAACCTCTGTTACCATTGTGCCCGCATCATGTTTCTTAACCATACATGGAACCACATCCTTTTAACGTTGGTAAAAGGTTTAAAAAAAAATAAAAGGGATGAGGGCCTAATCCCTCAACCCTTGGTTATATGTAATATATATGTGACCATGACCTATATTTGTGTGGGGAGTTAACAAATGGTCCGCACATATACCATGTATATTATATGGTTACAAACCATATAAACAAACAACGAAATGATCGGAGATCAGTGGGGCTCAAACCCCCGACCTCTTGTGTATTACACCAATGCCTTAACCAATATTCCAACGGGGCCCTTTATTATGGGATTCCCCAACGAATTCTTAAATATTAATTCCTATGATTCCAGATGGCGAGTTAAGGCCCACGACCTATATATTGGGCACGATTTCCCATGTCTGCACATAGACTGAGGCACATATTCCGAGATGGAACAGATATCGAGAAGGAGGTACTGTATAGATTCATAGATTTATGTGCAAGAGAAAAGGCCAAGTATGGTGTGTCTCGATATGTGTGCCATGATGTATAATGATTGCACCTAGGTAACTTTATACTTATTTTTCACGATTTTTCACAAGGAGTATGAATTTGAGGTCTATTTTATGATCAGAGGTCATTTGTAAAAATATTAGTCCAAATTTCCATTAATGAGCACCATAGTGCATCCTTTGGCATGTAAATATTGTGTGATTGAGCCAATTCGGAATTTGGTGGACTTTATACTCGAATTTCTCCGAATTTCACAAGGATTCTAATTGTGAACTCATTTTCTTGTTTTGAGTAGTGGAATGTAAGAGAGTCTATTAAATTGATTTTTGTAAGCCCATGTTGTAATGTAATTTGGTATTTTGAGATGATGGAAAATAGTCATACTATCTAAAGATACTTGAAGATGAAGTGAATTATGTCATATGTATGTGTAATTTGAGTTCTTTTGTTTTATGTTGTGTCATCTCAATAATATGAAAATTAATCATCAGTTTATGAGTTTTTGGATAAGAAGCACATCATCATTTTTCTACAAATCACCTCAATACAATCAAGAATTAATTCTGAATCAGGTTAGATTCTATATGTATATATTTTAAAGGAATAAATGGTATCTAAGAACTTTCAGATCAAGTGGTATCAAAGCTAGTTATGACATGATTTTTCAAGCTGTCGATGTGATAAGATCCAAGAGTTCAGTTGGTGAATATTTTGAAGGATCTTATCAAGAGGAAAAGATAAGTAAATGTCTCATGAAGTTGAGGCTACATAAGAACATTAACCGACATATCCAGAAGGAGAATTTTGAGTTAAGGATGTAGTTGCAAGCTCCTGAGGAAGAGAAGCAGAGGCTGTAAGAACAACTGATATGTCATGAGAAATTCCATTTGGTATTTTTCATGAATTAGAAAGAAAGTTTCATACCGAGAATGAAGTATTGGCACCATCAACATCAATCCATGGAGATTGGTAGGATGAGAATGTAAAGTCTCTGATTAAAAAAGGACTACCTCTTTCAAAAGGCATGATCGAGAAAGATGACTCCTCATATTATTCTTTTTCTTATCAAGATGGAGAATGATCGAGGATAGCTGAAGCAATGAGAAATTCAGATGAAGAAGTTTTTCATAAGCAGTTAACCTTACCTTCTAGTCCAGAGAAAGGTAACATGTGTAAGACATCTCTAGAGAAAGATGTGCATGCTAAAGGGGAAATGCAGGCATTTTCCACTGATAATATTGGTAAATGGTCTATTTATCCACGTGCTTCCTATGGAACTAGTAACCCTAATGTGGAGTAATGTCGAAGAAGACAATTTGCGTAAGATAAGCCCTCCAAAAATAAGGCTAAATTTAAAGATCATTTCTCAAAGCAAAGGAAAAGGGGGAATGATAAAAAGGGGTCATGGTTCCAAGATAGGAACAAGACACTCTACTCTTATTGTGGTAAGAGTGGACATCATATTGAGAAGTGTTGAACACTTTACCCGCACTTATGTTTGAAGCATAACCAGAAACATGTAAGGACAACTGCAAGAATACAAGCAACAACTCCAAATGAAGTTAATGGTCTTATTGAAAGATTTGAGAAAGAATACTTCCTTATGGTTGGTCTTGGAAAAGTAATATATGAAGAAATCAAGGAATGGTTCATGGAAAGTGGTTCATCTTGCCACATGATCGAGATGAAATCAATATTTCTGACTTTCTTAGAACCCAACACAGATTTCTATATAGGATCTGGAACTAACACTAGACATGCGATAAAAGGGTATGGATATGTAAGATTCTGTCTCGAGTCGGGAGGATTTATGGGAATAGAACATATGTTATATGCTCCATATTTGAAGGTAAACCTACTCTCAGTTGAAAAATTTGAAGATGAAGGCTATATCGTTGCATTCCAAAATGGCCAGGTACTTGTGTATTCAAGGGAAGCTGCTCCATACATATTAATAGTGTTTGGTATTCACAAGGATAGGTTATATAGGTTACTGGGAAGACCTATATTTTGGTCTAATTGTTTCTTGGATTCAACATCAGATTCAATGTCAGATTCAACATCAACATCAGAGGCATTGTCAAATATAGGAAGTTGTGAAACAACTTCCAGTACTAACGGGAGGATGACTCCATGAAAAAATCATCAATCAGACAAGATTTCATTGTAAATATGTATATTTGTAAAGGTAATATGTATATGTAGATATCTCCTAAATTCTATTGGAAGGCTTGTAAGCCACTCTTTGTAAATTATAAGAGTGAGAGGAATTTTGAAAAATTTCTATATTGCCACCTTATATGTTGATAGGAGTGAGATGAATTTTGTAAGAGAGTTTCTATATTTACACCTTATATGATGTTAAGAGTGAGGAATCTCGTTAAATGAATTTATAGATAGCCACCTTACATATTGTTAGAAGTGAGAGGAATCTTGCAAAAAGGGTTTCTATATAGCCACTGTGTTTTAGAGTGAGAGGGATCTTATATAATATTTCTAATCCTTTCGACAACAAAATAAGAAATTGTATTGTCTTGTCATCAACCAAAGGGATACATATGGATCGAATTGTCTAAGTTAACATTCTTGATTCTGAAGAACCGAAGGTGAAGGAACAAAAGGATGTAGGTAGTTGGAACATGTATATCGGAAGCGAAAAGGGCATCGAAGTAATGTAAAACTTTCTAGAGCTGGTAAAGGAGAAATAATCCTCTTATAAGAGGCATAAATAAGCAGGATCTAAGCATCTTCAAAATAATATGTCATGTTCGTGTGGATGTATACCTTGAACATAAGCAAGTTAAGTACAAATGATCAAGGCATGAGAGTAATGGACAAGGAATTCATTCAGAGACTCTTATAGATACATCAACAATACATGAACAACGAGTTCAAAATGTCAAGACATAGATCAACATTTGAATTGGTTTCATATTGGACGAGATAGACTATCTTCAACAAAATAGGATATGGGAGTGGATGTTGAATACATGATACATATATTGTAGAGATTCAGTGAACAAAACTTTTTCTTATCAGGGAATCTATGAGCCAAAATCAGAGCTATATTCTATATTAGTGACAGTTCCAGAGGCCATATTTAGAGCCATATTTCAGAAGCAGACATAAGTACATTGATCTAATACCTAAGATCTAAGATCCAAGATGAATTATGAGATCCAAAATATTCAACAAGATGGAAGAGCGAAGAAGCTTCATCACTAAGTTACTGGATAAGATCATTTTAGTAAGATGTAAAAGTGATTTAGAGTTATCATCACTAAGTTGTTGGATATCTATACTTTTGGAGGTCCAAAAGTTCTTAGTGAGAAGGTGTGATCCATGAACGCTCACAGAGGTCCAGGAGGGTCCATAAAAGCTCAAAATTCAATCAACCCAAATTCTCTTGAAAATTCCATTAATACATAGAGCTCAACGATAACTTTCCAACGATGCAAAAATCACCTCAAACGAAGTTCGTATGCAAAAGATATGGCTAGTCAAAGTTCAAGTCAACCAAGGAAAAATTCAAAGTCAAAGGGGTCAAGGTGACACGTGTCACCATTTTAAGGGTGAAACGTGGTATGCCCATACAACTATATGACGATGACATGACCATACCCCAAGGAGCCACGTAGCATGACTGTATCCTGAATGGGTAGGTGTGTTGGCAAGTGACTCAACATTCGTGCAATCCAAGTGGACTAATTATTTGTTGACACATGGCACATGAGAGCCAATGAGAGGCCGCCATGTGGAAACCTCCCATTGGTCAGTTATGGTTTATGTGTAATAACATTTTATGGGAGTTGATGGGGGTCGAACCCGTGACCTCGCAAATCTCTACACAAACCTTCGTTACCATTGCGTCTGCACCATGTTTCTAAACCATACATGGCACCACATCCTTTTAACGTTGGTCAAAGGTTTAAATGGAGGTAAAAGGGCTGAGGTCCTAAGCCCTCAACCCTTGGTTATATGTAACATATATGTGACCATGACCTATATTCGCGCGAGGAGTTAACAAATGGTTCACACATATACCATGTATATTATATGGTTACAAACCATATAACAAAACAAATTAATGACCAGAGATTGGTGGAGCTCAAACCCCTAACCTCCCATGTATTACACCAATGCCTTAACCAATATTCCAGTGGGGCCCTTTATTACGGGATTCCCAAACCAATTCTTAAATATTAATGCCTACGATTCTGGATGGGGAGTTAAGGCCCACGACCTATATATTGGGAACGATTTCCCACGTCTTCAACCATACCGAGGCGTGGATCGTGAGATGGAACAGATCCAAAGGAGGAGGTATTGTACATACACATAGATTTATGTGCAAGAGAAAATGCCAAGTATAGTGTGTCTCTATATGCGTGCCATGAGTATAATGACTGTACCTAGGCAACATTATACTCATTTTTCATGATTTTTCACAAGGAGTATGAATTTGAGGTCTATGTTATGATCAAAGGTCATTTGTAAAAGTATTATTCCATATTTCCATTAATTAGCACCATAGTGCATCGTTTGGCATGTAAAGAGGGTGTAATTGAGCCAGTTCAAAAGTTGGTCGACTTTATACTCAAATTTCTCAGAATTTCTCAAGGATTCTAGTGGTGAACTCATTTTCTTTTTTTGAGTAGTGGAATGTAATGTTATGATATTTAGACACTTACGAGTTAATTAAGATCTACTTGGTCTAATGTGTCGATAAGGTAAAAGTGTGTTTCTTAGTGTGTTGCTTTAGTATGCATTAGTAGATATAGAGTGATCCGACGGTTCATATTCTCCTCGATATTAACGAGTACATTGATCTGTGGCTTGACAAATTATTGGTCCATGATATCTATTTAAAGAGCATGAAGGGTCATTTTCCAATGGTTGATTGTGAGAAACTCTCTTGTAAACTCTCTTTTTAATCTATTTCTTTTGCATAAATAAACTGCTCCAAGTGGTTGCGTTGGCTGGGGCCGTGGATGTTTCCCTGTAGGGTTTTTACCACGTCAAAAAATCGGTGTGTTGATATTTTATCTGGTTGTGTGAGTGGTTAATGAAGGTGTTCATTCTCTATTGGAATACCTATGTTGTTGAACATGGTATCAGAGCCTCTTTGAAGACCCTCTCCCATTGTAGATCGAGATCGTGAAGCCGAGTTTCCTCATCTATGGTTTCTATCATTTTTGTACATTTATGGGTTGAGAGGGATATTCCATTGTTTATGGAGCACTCGTTTCAGTCATGAACGCTTTTCATTTCACTTGAAAAGGTTTTTGTTTTCCCAATATACAACCATTTCAGTCAGATCCAGAGGTATAAGCTTGAATATGCCCTTTTAAATTTTTTGCAGAGTATTATTTCGGTTTTATATTGTTTGTTTCCGAGTTTCTACTCTTTTATATCTGTGTATTCTCTTTACCCCATTCCTTGTGCGATCTTGTCAAATCAGAAACATATAGGAAAAGGTACATTTTCTGGGTAAGCTAATCGAGATCTAACCCTTGTTGTCATTGAGAAGAGGATTTTTTTTCTTCTGTGAAAAGAGTTTTTTTTTAGCACGCTCTCCAAGGCCATCTTCTACAACAAAAACAACAATAAACCCAATCCTCCTACTAAACAATACAATATGTTTTTCTAGCTCACTTGGTTAAAACTTGTCTTATTAAGTAAGATGTATTGAGTTCAAATCTCTTATTTTGTTACTTTTTTTTCAAAAAGTTCATGCTCCATTGTAAAGTTTATTTCACTTCAAGTATAAAAGTGAATCACTATAAGTAGCTTTAATATTTTATTTTAGAGTTATTTATTTTGCATGAAAAAATATTTTATAAAGTAACTTATTTGTAAAAGTGAGGTTATTTGGAGGGGTATCTTGGGAAAGGAAAAATAATCCACTGATGTCGATAAGAAAGTAAAGGCTTGTACTCGATTATCTTGGGAAAGGAAAAATAATCCACTGATGTCGATAAGAAAGTCAAGGCTTGTACTCGATTATCTTGGGAAAGGAAAAATAATCCACTGATGTCGATAAGAAAGTCAAATGGGATAATAGGAGTGACAAAGCATGTGGACTGATCAAAATGTCCATCTCTCCTGATTTAAGGTTCCACCTTCAAGAAATTGATGACCCTGATGAAGCTTGGGAAAAACTTGAATCTTTATTTGGTAAAAACAATATTATTCGAGTAGATCAATTAGAAAATAAAATACTGACTTTAAGTCGAAATTATTTTTCTTTCATTGAAGACTATCTATCTAAGTTTAAAACACTCAGAATTTTATGTGAAGAATGTTATATAAAGATGGAGGAAGAGCATTGCATCTATTTTATTATTTCTAAGCTAGGTAGTGCATATTCTATGTTTGTATCTACCTTTTATGCCATGAGAAAGGATCTAGGGAAAGCTGATAAAAAACCCACTCTTGAGTCCTTTTGTGATGCTTTGATTAGAGAGCAAGATAAACTTGTACAACTTGGAGTGATCAACACTGCACATACCTCCAACAAATCCTTAGTCGCCCAACAGAAAGATAAACACAAGAATACCAAGAAGCAACATCCTCACCACAACAACAACAAAAACAAGGGTCCCAAACCCACTTAGATAGCTTCAACTCCTAATGATGACAAAAGAGAAAAATCTAAAAATAAGAAGTCTGACAAACATTGCAACTTTTGTGATAAAGATGGTCATGATGAGTCCACATGTTTCAAGAAGATGTCAGATTTAGAAGCAACGATGAAGAAGCACAAAATCAGTTTTGATTCTACTTCTTCTTCTTCTTCTCATGGACACACACTTTCTGCTTCTGGTTTCTCCTTCAATGCAACTTATACTTCTTCTTCTGATGAGTGACTTATTGATTCTGGAGTAATGTCTTATCATATGGTTAAGGATAAAGCGATATTTTCTGCTCTAAATGGATGTAACACCAAGAAAATAGTTGTTGGTGATGATATATCTCTTAGTGTTGTAGGATCTGGAACAATTCAAGAAGATAATGGTCATTTCAATGATGTATTATGTGTTCCAAGTCTTTCTTGTAACCTTCTATTAGTATATCAAATCACTCATCCAGGTGAAGGTAAAACCATAGAGCTTTCACCTCATCAAGTTGTAATCAAGGATCTAAAATATCCTAAGCATGTTATTGCAACTGGAATTGCTGATGATATTACCAGGTTGTACAAGTTTGACAACTTTGGTTCATCATATTTTCCATCAGTTTTTGTTGCTCATAGCAATGACTTGAGAAAACTTTTGCATGAGCGGTTTGGTCATCTAAATTATTTCTCATTGCGACAAATATGTAATAAACAAATGGTGACTAGTATTCCTCTTGTTTCATGCAGAGATGGCATTTTTGTCGGTTGTGTTCTCAAAAAACATCATCGGGACAATTTTGACAAACGTGCCTCTTGGCACGCCTCGGGCCCTTT
This sequence comes from Picea engelmannii, assembly GCA_009831015.1. Lineage (NCBI taxonomy): Eukaryota > Viridiplantae > Streptophyta > Pinopsida > Pinales > Pinaceae > Picea > Picea engelmannii. The sequence goes on from ML810066.1 coordinate 158,156, forward strand.
GCAACTTGTTAACAGTGACATGTGTGGTCCACTTTCTTCTCCTTCTTTTTATGGGTGCAAGTATTTCTTAACTTTCATTGATGACTTTTCCAGACGTACTTGAGTTTACTTCTTAAAACTTAAGAGTAAAGTTTTTGACAAGTTTTTGACCTACAAGTCCCTTGTAGAAAAACAAGTTGGACATCAAATTCAAAGGTTAAGAACATATAATGGAGGTGGATATGTGAATGATTTTTACAAGCTACTGCACTACATATGGTATCCAAATGCAACACACTGTTCCATATACACCACAACAAAATGGTGTTGCTGAGAGAAAAAAGCGCACATTAAAATAAATGGCTAATTATATGATCCAATCTAAGAGATTAAGTCTAAAGTATTGGGAAGAAGCCATCAACTGTGCAAATTACATAGTAAATTGCACTCCCACAAAGGCTCTTAAAAATATGACACTGGAAGAAGCATGGACTAAAATTAAACTAGATGTAAGTCACTTCCGTGTATTTGGTAGTATAGCATGGGATCACATTCCTGATGAGAAAAGGAAAGCATTGTAGCCTAAAAGTGAGAAGTGTATATTTTTTGGTTATTTTGAAGATGTCAAAGGTTACAAACTTCTTCAACCACATTGTAATGAAATTATTATTAGAAGAGATGTTAAATTTGATGAAAATATCTTGGCCCGCGAGCCATCTTCGGTGTTTGTGCCTTCTTCTATTTCTATTCTAGTTTCTTCTTTAGATTATGACAATGAGGATGAAAATCCACCTCCACATGCTCACCTTCCTCAAGATGAGTCCATTGAGTTTGAACCAGCACCAACACCGTGTAACACCCTATTTCCCCCAACTTGTAATTAATCATAAAATAAGATTACCATGCTAAGGCATGTGGACGATGTAAATGTATTATTGTTAAATTTCCCATAAATGACTGTTGGGGGGGGAAGCCTTGAAGTACGAGCCATGATATCTCTAGACGAAAGAATCAGTTAATGAAGGAAAGGACTGGTGGTTGAATAATCAACCACCCCCATGAATGGAAACATGGGTTGTCAGCCCGAAGTACCTTAGAGATCTGCAGACCCGAGATTCCTTTTGACAGAAGGAACATGATAGGTGGAAAAACCTTCCAAAAGAAGGAAGGTAAGATACACACATAGATGGTAAGGAAAGGGAAAAGCAAGAGGAGAGACACCAGACAGGAGCGCAATCTCAGAATGAGATGCACGAACCAAAAGGAAGTGCAGAGAACACGACCTGAAGGGCCCGAACATGAGCTTGATGCTGAGGAAGCATCTGATAAACCTCACAGGGATACTGTGACAGAGAGATGGTCTCTAAGAGATGACATAGTTCCCTAGTGATATCATGGCTTGGCACGGGGGTGGCCAGAGTGCTAAGAATGAATGCCTCTGAGCCTATGGTTGGGACGAAAGGCACATGTCCACAGTCAGTTAGTTGGCTGAAATCTATAATAGATAAGTATCCTTATACACTTTGTAATCGAGCTGTAACTAAGTAATAAAGTTGGATACCCTGTGAATGACTTAGGGATGTACATGTTTTCTTAATGGTTATACTGTATCTCCTTATTCTTGTTTAAATTCTTTATTTAAGTAAGTATGGAATTGTCTTATTTGTATACGTAAATGCCCAAGCCCTATGGTGGCTTAAGTTAAAATAAGTGGACTGTGAGTTCATCGACCTTGGCCACGGTTTTCATGGGTGCATGTCGACACTCCTAGTTGCCCTGAGTCTCTGGGAGGATGGAGTCTGTTAAGCTCAGGAGAGGTAGTGCGGATATGCACAGAGTCTCTATGAGGTAGGCAGAGGTCGAGAACCTCTCTTACAATGGAAAAAATCTCTATGGCCAAGGGTAAACCACAACAGACATGTATGACTGCAAAAATCAACTCAATTCTAACATATGCTATATAAACTAATGTGCCATATAAGAAAGAGGCCTACCTCGATCCAACGTTTGATGATGTTCCACCGTTGAGCACTTTTGACCCAAAGATTTATACCTGCGAGAAGTTCTCAACAAACAAGCAGAGCAAGTATACAGTGAAAATATAAAAGGGGTTAGCACATCAGATAGAATAATCCATTAATAAAAATTACAAAAACACCCATAGATAATAATCATATATTTTCAATATATCAATAGTACGAGAAAGGAGTATTTCTATTAATAATTGATCAACAGAAGTGACAACGATACAGAATTCCGTGTCGACATGGTTCGAAACCAAGAAACCAAGTTCCTTTCAACTGGGTCTCCACCACTTCAATCCTTCACCAAAGGAAAGCTCATGGGAAAGAGACAATGAGGTCCTCTCAACAATAGGAAAAGAGCTTGGGGGCTGAACACTATGTTCAAGCTTGAGAGACAGAGGGATGCAGACTCAATATGAAGTAATTTCTCCAGAGTAACTTTGCTCTCAAAGTTGAATGCTTTCTCTTTTTTTCCATAGGTCAAAATTGTGCTCTTATAGCCTTCAAGATGCAACTGAAGGGTCGAGTCAGAACGTTTCTAGTATATGGAAGGCCAAGGATCAAATATCTCCTATCGTGACATCGAAACCCGACCTCATTTTGTATTTTCTGGCAAAACTCTCGATGTACGCCAGTTGTAGTGGATCAACAAGAATATACGCATCTTGCATAGCACATAGGGAGCGTATATGTGGAAAAATGTATATTTTTAGCTTTGGATTCATCTAAAGGGGATGATAAGTCTACAAAGGGAAATGGAAAAAGGCCCTCTGTGCAAGATAGCAATGTTGAGGAAAATCTTTCTATAACATATGCCCCCTAATGTGTGAGATCAGAGGAGTATCTGCGATGGCCGAAATACATTATAAATAACCCAGAAGTGGAGTGGTAGAGAACCAGCTGGACGAACTCAATTACTCATTACATTATGTACTGACTTTGCATACATGGCTGCCAAGAATACAATGCAGATCTATGTGGAAAATATACCAAACAAGTGTTCATGTCCATGAATAGGCAAATACAAATGCGGTTACATGCCAAAAGCTGTCATAGTCACGAACAAGGCCCAATGAAACCAGTCTCAAAATCAATCTGAATATATCTGTATACCAAGGAGTACAATATGATCTCCCATGATCATTGAAGTCAAATAGGTACTGGTCCAATGAAGGGGAAGCAACAACTCAGGAAAGCTGCGGCCACATAATGATGTCTTAAAATCTTCTACACTATCCGCCAAGGGTGCAAGTCTACATCATGTGAATAAATGAGTTGAGTTCGAACATGATGAGACATCATTTGATTACCAGTCATTGAGGTATACCATTAACAAATGTGAGACAACCTACCAATAATGAATGTAGGTATCAAGGCACTGAGTACATTTCTACAAGTGTGAATAAAGGAGTTGGTGTCGAACGCTTGAGAAATCCATTGATTAGGAGACATTGATGTATTCCCATCTCTCAATGGTGAGAGAGCATGCCACTAGTGACTACAAGCCTCAAGGCACTCATAAAACTCTAGGTCCCATATCTAGAATAAATGAGATGAAGTCGATGGAAAGAGACCCACTGAAAGGAGAGGATTGAGGCATCTCTCATCAGTCAGCATGAGGAACAAAGCAGGAGCTTCATGATTTGGTGGAGATTGGACGAAGAACATGTTCACGAACCAACGAACCTGTGCATCTTCCACGTGTTCCAAATGCAAGTGGTACATGAAAAAGACCCTCTGAATAGCAGCCAATGATGAAAAACTGCTGACAAAGGTGAGGAAACTATCAATAAGGATAATGGCATCCAAGACACTGCACGAATCCCAAAGTGTGAATAGATGTCTTCTTTTCGAACACAAGGGAAGACACCCAGTCAAAGACCAATGATGAAGTGTCGATTGCTGGGTTAAAGGTGACCTATCAATGATGAAAGTAGAGTCAGGGTGCATGATAAGACCAAAGTATCATGTGATTTTGAGATAAAACTGAGGGTATGGCCGACATGCGAAGTCAATATTTCTGAGGAGTGGCCGACACAGGTTGATAGAATTCATTTGAACAAGAGCATGAGACATATAGTGGACTCCAGTAGCATGGACTCAATGATTTGAAAATTAGATGCAGGATGCATCCATAATGTTCTCTATAGGGACTAGAAGAGTAACTAGTCGGTAGAGAAAACTCTGTAGAGAGATCAACTTCCTAAGGCCATGCTAAACCCAAAATTATGATGACACAAGGACTCAATAACTTTTTTCTCTGTTCAAAGGAGACATGTCTTCTTCCAATTACAATATAGTACTCCCTTCCCGCCCGTCTTTTTTTGTTTTTTCATAACAAATGAATGCTATGATACAGAGGAGGGAACGAGTGTCACAAGTAAGCAAAACTAGTTCCAGCAGTGGAACGTACCTATGCTTAATGCAAGGAAATGCATGCGGGAGATGGACACTCGAGGTGATGTTCCCTCCAGCGTATAAGGTGTCAAATCGTGAAGGATATAAACAAGGCTCTGCTTGGTTGAGAATGAAAACTGCTTAGACAATGGTTTATAATGCAAAGAACAGGTTAAAGGCTCAATACGACAAGCAAGGGCATGAGATGCAATCACAACTTAACATAAAAAAATGTCCTTTTTTTATATCTTTTAGTCTACTTGGTGTGAAAAAGGGGTAAACTTGTGCCAAATAGACATCTTTTCAAATCCAATTTACGAGTGTGAAAAAGACAAGTTCACTCGAGAATATTTTCAATTTTTGGTAGCGAGTGAGAAAAGAGCTTAACTAAGACTCATGACCTTTCAAATACAAATTTAACGAGCGTGAAAGGGACAAATCACTAGGTGATCTTTTCAATTTTTAGATGAGTCGGAAAAGAGCTTAAATGAGACTCATTTTTCGGTTTTAATCAACGTGTAAAGGGGGAGGCCAAGGCTCCCATCTCGATCTTCTGTGGAAAGTCAGTATCTTATGGATAGTTGACAAAAGCTTGGGAAAACCCAAGGATTTCCAAGTCAAGGAGGAGAAGGTGCTAATGGAGGATACCGTCTCCATGATGGTTTGAATAATGTCTCTTAATGGAAAATACATAGGTGGGGGGAATGGGATGTCCCATCAAGTTGTCCCAATCGAAAGGAACCTTGTCAAGGCTTGGAGGGAGAGAATTCGAGGGACAAATAAATATCTCTCGTTCAGAAGGGGGAGCATTTGGAATGTTGATGACATGACTGAAAGGTGCAGCATTCTCTTTAGGGAGAGTAGGGTTGACTAGATATTGCACTGGTGTGGCCACTTCTTCAATTATAGGCTGAAGAGGATGCATAGTAACGAGGGCAAGAGACGCTTCACCCTTAATAAAGGGGGTGAGGTCGGGAGAAGATTGCGTCGGTGGAACCATCGAGACGATCAAGGGAGAAGTGGTGTGAGGAGAAAACATAAATGCCTCAAAATATGAAGGGATCTTGGGTGAGCCCCATGCTTCTGGTATCTCGGCAGTAATCAGACACAAACGAGTAAGGTGACTTCCTTTGCAAGTCCTGCAAAATAATTTAGGCTTACATTTGAGGTGTCTAGGCTTCTCGATGTAACTAGCAGGGGAAAGAGAGTCATCTCCTGTATGATGAATAGAGGCAGGAGACGTGACATGGGTATGATTTGCGGAAAAAAGAATGGTTCCCCCAACATAATTGGTAGAGGTTGGGGGCAAGTTGTCCACATAGTTTGTAGAAGAAGTCGACACATCTCCGACATGACTGGCAGAGGTTGGTGATGGAGTACCAATATGACTGACAATGACTGGGCTGGCGATAGATGGTGGCATTTGATTCTATGGTCCGGGGAAAGATTGATTTTGAAAAATTGAAAGCTAGGAAGGATCTTGGTGTACCTCTTGCCCCAGCCTAGAAAGGTGTTGGTTCACAGTAAAATGGTTCGAAGAGGTTTGGATGGGCATCTTCACTGAGGTCTGTGAAGAGATTGACGTAGGATAAGGATTATTCGAGTGAGGATATATGTTTACCCCTTGTGAAGGGGTCCCATAAAGAGGGTAGCTTGAACCGTAAAATCGATTCTCCCCATACGAAATACCTGGGGGTACTTGAGGACCTGTCATGGAAAAAGTGTTCGAAGGAACTGACATGGCGGATGAAAGATACATGGGTGGGGTGTAATAAGTGGAAAATGCACCCATATGAGCATTAGCTCTTGAAAGAGAATAACTAGTATTGGATCCATAAGGGGGAAGGTTCCAACCTCCCATGGGAACACTACTCATATCAAATGAAGAAGTGGGCATGGGAGCGATGGTGCCCCCGAATCCAACGCTAAGATTCATATATACAGACTAGGGAGAGGGTTTCACGTGAGAAGGCATATCGACAAAAAAATGACTAGAGACCCAAGGTGCAAACTGAGCATTGTAATTGTGCATATGCTTATAAAAAATGGAAGGGTCTGCCCCCATGAAATGAGCAGGCATTATGGGGTGGGTAGCGGTGAATGGAGGAGTGAAAGGAACTCCACTATCCATGATAATAAAACCAAAAACAAACATCCGGGGCCAACTAGTAGTCAAAGATCATACCAAAAAGTCAAACAACCAATATGCATGCAAATGAGCTAAAGTGGCTAAGTGGCCTCCCTCGCTAAAGAAGGTATGCCTCGTCCAAGAGGGACCTGATACTCCCCGCTAAAGTTTGGAGGTAACAAAATAAGTTATAAGGGCCATCGTAGGCTTAACACCCAGTCTATCATATCCCCCCAGAGAGGTAATCCTCCATAAAGGATATGTGATGTCCGACCCCTATTTGACTCAGGATACAAGAAGAATAACCCCTGCAAGTAACCTATGAGATACCTAAGTCAAGCAACTAATAAACCACTATATAACCAATGCACAAGTGAGTAGTTGTAAGTCCAGATCACTGTATGGGCAGGGTAGAAAAGCCCGAAACCTTGAAATCACCGCCTCTCAAAGAGGTATGGGTACTAGCAAGATCCCCAAATACGAATAAATCCACATAAATATCTCTAACGCTAGGTGAGTATCCAGGGGTTATCCCTTCAACTAGCTTCGCACAACCTCGTGATTAACTCCGGTGTGAGCAGAGCCTCCTGATATTACCAATTATACAATGGATTTCTCAACTCTCTGTCTCAGACACATATGTTGATTTAATTGCCTTGGAGAAGTTTACTCACAAGATCCTATTCCAAGGCACTAAATCCTAGGCTAGTTTGTGCACCCGAAAAAATAAAATTGTGACTAATCAATTTTAGTTTAAAGCGTAAATTTTATTGTCCGTGGTTACTAAAAAAGGTATGGAAGTGAAACTCAAGATGTTATGACTCTGCAAGAAAATAAATATGGATATAATGCAAAGTCTTTCTTTAACTTTTCAATGAATGATATGCTAATAAGAATAGTGCAGTCTTCAATTTCAACTCTACAATTTAGAAGTAAAATGCAATCTTTCACTAAATGCGCTAAGCTAATGATAAATATTCAAAGACAAAAAATGCCAACCAATGAAAAATGCCTTTTTTTTTGTATTTTGAATATACCAAAAAGAAAATGCATGGACTGATGATCAACCTGATATATAAATTCTGCTGTGTATAAAAGCAATAACTTGAGTAGAATACCAAGCAGCCACGCAAACAACCCATAGAACAAGGACAAATAAAAAATGGAAAACAAAGAGAAAGACTCCACCCAAAAATTCAACTCCAAACAGGTTTCCTGTCATCCCAGATAATCTCAACAGACACTAAAGAGACCTAAGAAGGCTCATCAATCTTCAAATCCCACCCAACAATCACTAAACCAAGAAAACAAGCAAGGGGAAGTGGTATACGTGAATGTTCAAGAGAACAGAGCATATATATGCTTCTTTCAGTGAGACAACAAGCGTGTATACGCGATTGTTAAGGAAAAAAGGGTGTATATGCTTCAAAACAAGGCCAGGCAAGGGAAAAAGGATGAAAACTCAGACCCAGAGTGAACAGGACATGTCAAGCAAAGATATGACAAGAAACACAAAGGAAAAAGAGAAATGTAAGAAGAAAAAGTACTTCAACCCTTAGAAGGAAGATCTCTCCCCAGTGGAGTCGCCATTTCTGTTACAAGGGAAAAGCTCTCTATGGCCAAGGGTAAACCACAACAAACAGGTATGATTGCAAAAATCAACTCAATTCCAACATATGCTATATAAACTAATGTGCCATATAAGAAAGAGGCCTACCTCGATCCAATGTTTGATGATGTTCCACCGTTGAGAACTTTTGAATCAAATCTTTATACCTGCGAGAAGTTCTCAACAAACAAGCATAGCAAGTATACAATGAAAATACAAAAGGGGTTAACACATCAGATAACATAATCCATTAATAAACATTACAAACACGCCCATGGATAATAATCATATATTTGCAAGATATCAATAGGACGGGAAAGGAGTATTTCTATTAATAACTGATCAACAGAAGTGACAACGATACAGACTTCGGTGTCGGCACGGTTCGAAACCAAGTTCCTTCCAACTGGGTCTCCACCACTTCAATCCTCCACCAAAGGCAAGCTCATAGTAAAAAGACAATGAGGTCCTCTCAACGATAGGAAAATAGCTTGGGGGCTGAACACTGTGTTCAGGCTTGAGGGATAGAGGGATGCAGACTCAATATGAAGTAATTTCTCCAGAGTAACTTTGCTCTCAAAGTTGAATGCTTTCTCTTTTTTTCCATAGGTCAAAATTGTGCTCTTATAGCCTTCAAGATGCAACTGAAGGGTCGATTTAGAATGTTTCCAATATATGGAAGGCCAAGGATCAGAGATCTCCTATCGTGACATGGAAACCCAACCTCATTTTGTTTTTTCTGGCACAAATCCTGATGTACACGGGCTGTAGTGGATCAACAAGCCTATACACATATTGCATAGCATATAGGGAGCGTATATGTGAAAAAATGTATATTTTTATCTCTGGATTCATTAAAAGGGGATGATAAGTCTGCAAAGGGAAATGGAAAAAGGCCCTCTGTGCAAGATAGCAATGGTGAGGCAAATATTGATATAACAACCTCTTAAGTTCTAGACTTGATGAATGAGCACAAGGGGTGCGCGAAAAAATTCTTCTAGGTGTTAAGTTCAAGATAAAGAGCGCAAAGATCTTAATCCTTTCAAAGATAACCAAGCTCAGGAAGGATAGCGAGATCCAAGTATCGAAAGGGGAAGATCCTTTGTAAGGAAGGAAAACGGGCGAGATCTGTTCGGGAAGAGCCAAGGTTTGTTGTGACCGTTGGATATAGGAAAGAACGCGGGAGTTAACCCCTTGAGTCCTCTGGACTTCATGAGTTCAATGAATTGAGAAAGTTCGTCGTAAGGGAGTTCAAATACCTGAAGTCCCGAAGTCTCAAAGTTAATATGGGCATTAGATCTAAGGATGTCTGGGAGACTTCTCGACCGTCCGATCTATGAGATCAGAGATTCACTCTTCGGGAGAATTGTGAATTTGAATGGCCAAAACATCTGAAGTTTGCAGTCGCCAAGGGATCTGGACCATGGATCTCCGGATCCTTCAGGATCCTTATCGACCATTTGATCTATGAGTTCGGAGTTCCCGCTTCGAGAGGACTATGAGCTAGAGTGGTTAAAAATCTCAGAACGCCAAATTCCCCACTAGCCTATGTGTTAGACGAGGGATACGCCAGTCATTGGATAGGTTGATGGATAGACCTTCCCTATGAGAGGTAGGAACCTAGAGATGGTACAATCAAGATGAGGCCATGTGGTCATCACATGGTCCTCAACTAATGAACGCCAAAGAACTTCGGAAAGGTGCAAGATCTAAACCAAGGGTCGGTTTAGCGCCTGGTAGCAGTCGTTATAAATATATGGGTAAGAGGAAGAGAATAAATCATCTCAGAGGGATGATTTGAGATGAGATAGTTAAGAAAAAGACGAAATTATGTTGCCCCGCTCCTTAAAAGAGTAGTTAGGATCCGTGTGTGTTACAAATTGGTATCAGAGCATGGTTACAACACTTGGCCTGCTTGGGCTCATGCACGAGTCGTATGAAAATATTTCTGGAGGAAATTAAGGGGCAACACCGTATCGTACCACATTCCTAAGAGGCATAGAAAACCTCTACTGAAGAGAGGAATGAGATTCCTTATTGTTGATAGATGTTTTGGAAATTGGCACTGCATGTTTCTAATGTCCCCAAATAAAGAATTTGACTTCACTGTGAAATCATACATGCTATTGTACAATCATAAGATTTAGTTACCAAGGCTAAAGATGGGCCTGTGGAGAATGTTACTGCCAAGCATAAATCATCTGCATAAGTTCCTTGAGTAGAAGGATGCATATTTGAAATACAGTTGGGATTTTACCCCAACGATATTGAATCATGCTAGTCTATAACAAGGGAAGCCTAACATTTCTTGGGAAATGATAGCCGATCCTACAGGAATGGGATTATGCAGAAGAACACTCATATTTAAATTAAAATAGCAATGTGAATGGATGGAGGGGATCCGTAGCAGTAATTATTACTGCTTTAATGAAGGGATAAACCTAGTATAGGTGTATAACTCCTCACGATTAGAGGAATGAGTCTGGTGACCCCTTCTGAAAAGGGAGAGCATTTGCAACTCTCAGGTTTCAAAGTGGACAAAGAAACAAATTTTCTTTCTGGGTACAAGAATTGTTGGACAAGGTTTTTCTAATCAAGTTGATAAATGGAGTTGCAAAAATATAGAGTGATTGAGTGAGAAATCACCACAACCTCCCTTGCTTGGTGGATAGGAACTAATCTGCTAGAATTCTTATGGGAGGAGGAGAATGGCCTCCATCCCTGACTGTGCTGAACATAAGCAAGAATTCTAGATGTAATGGTCAAGACCGATCTTGACCTAAAGATACTCTGGATTTCTGAACTAGGATACTTAGTAACTAGGGAATAGTCCAAATGGTAATAGACATCATTGTTAAAATTAAGATAGAATGGTTGACTAAATGTTGATCCTGAATGTGGTAAACAAAGTGTTGGGGCACTTCTAGAAGCCCAATAAGTCAAATTGACATCCGATAGTGGATGGTAGCCATATAAATATAGTTGGAAGCTAAACTGGTTGATTCTGTTACCTTGGGCATGGTTTAAATTGCCCATATTGTATTTATAAGCTGGGTAATGTCCCAAGGAGGTTGAGGCAAGAGTGTTTTCTTGCTAGTTGCTATCACATAGAAAGGGAACATAGTTATGACTATCTCTGATTCAACTTCCATGTGGATGTCACGTGAATGACTGCAAGCTCACAACTGAGAGGGAAGCTCAATGTTGTGTGTCCCTATGAGGATTTTCATAAGAATGGAAACAATATCCTTGGAGGAGGATCTGTAAGTCTGATAGTTCCATGTGTAAATGATGCACATGCATGATGTAAGGATATATGTATACTAAAGGCACATCATGGCTGACTTGATGAGTGATATGTAAGGCAAAGGATTTCTCTTGTCCAAATTAAATGAATATCATGGATGCATGGCTGACTCCATTATGAAGAGTCATGAAATTTCTGTTTCAAATGATAGCTTGAGGGGAATGTATTCCATTTCCTTAGGGAATACTAATGTAATTAGATGAAAGGGTAAATGAGAAAAGATGCTATGTTGTCATGATATTAGGAAAATGATTATGCCTTTGAGGATCACATGAGAAGGATTGTGATCAATCCTGAGTGACTGATCTTAAAGGTAAAGATGTATGTGGGCTGTGAAACATACCTATGACAGCTACATGCAAGCTTAGGATTATGAATATGGCTAAGTACATCATGGATGTAAGTTAACAAAAACTAGAATATGTGTGGATACATAATCTGGATGCATGTCATAAATGCATGTCTACGTTCCTTAAATAATGCTTAGTAACAAGTTGAAGCTAATTCAAGGTTGAAGCCATCACATATAGTGATGGATATGCGATGAGGAAGTTGCATGCTGAAGGAGTTCCCTATGAAGAAACTGTGTAAGGACTCCGTCAGAAGAACAAAGTCACAACCCTAATGATTGCTGAAGGTTGGGCAATGGGCTGCAAAACCTGCCTATATAAGAATCCTGAATTTAATTTTTAAAACAAAATGTGTAGGTGGAAGACTAACAACTGAATGTTAACCACTCTGAGAACCAAATGATAATGTGCAGGATGCACAAGTTCATGACCCACTATGAACAAAAAGCTTGCTATTGAAACATGTTGCTGTATCCAAAAAGGGTTAGAGTGAGGCCTAACCAAGGTTGCTCAAGAAAAGGTAGTAAGGCCTTAGAAATAACTCAGCTGGGTTGAAAAGCCCCAAGCCGTGTAGAAAGAATTGGAAGAAGGGGAGAGTCTCTAATTTCTTTCTTGCTATGTGTTATGTTTCCTCTGGAATGAGAAAGCTAATTTACTATTAAAGGTAAATGTTTTGACACCATAGTGATGATGATTGTATTATTGCATAAATAGTTGAGAACTGTCTGTATTGCATTCATGAAAACCTTGAGGATAATGTGATGAAGTGCATAAAGATGTGCTAGGACATGCCTGAAAATGTTTTATTGTCTTAACGTTATGAATTTTTTTTAAAAAGGGAAGTTGTATGCCATGGATACCCAAGTAGGGTATTATTCAGGAAGGAGAACCCGAATGATGGAGGTGTGAACCTCTGGCAGTAAAGACTGATTGTATGATGCAGGAGCATCTGAACCAAATGATCTCTATTGACTCAAAAGGCCAAAAACCTTTACTAAGAAATCGTAGAAATCCCTTTGATCAACTACAGATCGAGATCGTGAGGATTGTGAAAGAAAACCCTGATCGAATCAGGTTAATTGAGAACCTGACAGAGGAGATGAACGCGAGATTTTCAATGTAAAGAAACCGATCTCATTCGTCAAATTGACTTCAAGATCCACTGGAGTTAGCAGAACAGAAGCTAGTCATTTGATAAGATCAATGACCCGCGATCATTGCGGAGATTTCATATGCACACAGGTTAACATTGAGACCTGTACCCATAATTTAAATTCAAGATAGCGTTTTTTTGAGTTTGGGATCCAATCATAGATCGGACGACCCGTGTCCATTGTGGATATCAGAAGAAGAATTCAACCACGAGCTAGTTGAGGTTCTGCAATCCCTTGCAGTTGTTGGATCTAGGGGAAGATGGATCTTCACCGTCGAATTGTAGACAAGGGGTTTAGCCAGAATCATGGCACCCGGACACAGGAACTGAAAGGGTAGCGCCTGAAAGAATAGAGTTATGGTCATAGCTCTCGATCACATGGGGAGAAAAACGGAGTCCTCCGGGCCAGTCAAGGAAGATAGAGTTTAGCACTCTATGATTAGACAGTGGTCACGGGGACTGGTTCTATAGGAATCAAGGTGCTCATAGTTAGCACGTTGCATGGAATACATTGAAGGAATGCATGTTTACATAAGAGGGAAGACGATGGATTTCCAATTAAGAAAGGATGACCTTCCAGTACTCTACTTAAGTTATAGAAGTATTAAGGAAAAGAGAATTTCTTGGGTGGCCATGAGTGTTTGCACCTTGGTTAGTAATGAAGGCATAATGCTTGGGTGTATTCATGTGGAACTGTTAAGTTTCATGTGTATTGATTTGGGATCGTGATCAGCCTATAGAAGGAAGCATGGTCCTGCTGTAAGAGTGAATGAAAATGAATAATCCATGTGGTGAAGAGGTTGGATAAATTCCAACACACCATGGCCAAGAACCTATCATAAAGTGTGACAAACTTGAAATCAATGCAAGAGTGAATTGGGTATGAATGTGGCCATGAATATTGTCACATTTGTTAAATCCTTTGAAATGTTGAATTACGTTTTGAAAGGTTTGGTATGTTGAAATGAGGCATAGATAAGGAATGGGATTCCCTTTTCATGTTTATGTAGATGTGATGAACTATTAGTATGCATGGTTTTGAAAATACACACACACACACACACACACACACACACACACACACACACATGGATGCATGAGAGACTAACAATTTGTTTAGCTGTGTAAATAATGAATTGCAGGAGGAAAAGGGTCTTGGATATGGCAGTGTTGTAAGCCCATAAGGAAGACCAATTTCCTGCTGAGCCAAACTGCAAGAAATGGTATTTCCTTTTTTGAGAAAGTAAATTTGATTGTTAGTATGCACAATTCTGAAATTGTTGGTGAGCCACTGCAAGTATGCGATGAAAATATAATGTGCATGGGAACTAACAATTTGTTTAGCTGAGGAATGAATTGCAGGAAGAAAGAGCCTTGGATATGACTGTATTGTAAGCCCATAAGGAAGGCCAATTTCCTGCTAAGCTAAAGTGCTATGGGGAGGAAAGTCCCATGCTTGTGAATCTGTTCCCTGTGTGGAACAAATATGGAAAAACAAAATGTGGAATTGGAAATCCGTAGGTGATAGATTTACAATAAAATTTTGAATTCAGAATTTATGACGATGTCTCATGAATTTATGTATACCTGGGATACAGGTGAGAAGAAAAGGTCTGTCCAGGGAGGAAAGATGAAGGCTGTCAAGTTGAAAATCCTAAAAGAGGCCACTGTTAAGCCATGAGAACCCTGTGGTAAGCCATGATCGTCTAGAATATGTTGTGTTGAGGTAACACAAGCTGGAGGGAGTGTTGATATTATGGTAGCTGTGGGAGGTATTTACCTCCACGTGTAAACTTGACAAGAATAGAAGATTCTAGGAAGTAAGAGAAACCCTAATGAGTTGGATAATAACCCTAGAAGATTTGTCGGCTCAAGAAGATAATATGTATTAGGTTATTATCCTTCAAGAGGAGAAGTTGACCCTAGTAAGTCCGCCGGAACCACTATAAATACAGGGCACTAGTCTCTCATTTGACACATCTCAGCAGTTGTAGAGAGCCAGTTTTGTGCAGTGCAGTTGCAGTCTTGTGCGCAGGTTTGGAGGAGAGCTACTGGTGCAACTGGTGCAACTAGCAGTTATGTTTTGGCTTGGACTATCTCTTGGCTAGGGTTTGGACTATCTGATTAGCTTTTGTTGGTGCGCTATCCTTGGGGAAAGGTGCGCTACCCTTTGTTTGGATATCTAGCCTAGAGTTTGCTTCTGGAATGATTCTCTGTCAAGGTTAAGGTGCTCGAAGGGTGGCTTCGGCCTATGGTTGGGTGACGAGGGTATTGTCAATGGTAAAACGAGCACACATATTTCATATTCTAATAGGTTATGGGCCCACACCTCCTTCATTCAGTCTAAATACTAGAAAGAAACATAGCCACTAGGATATTGAGCTTGCCGAGGAACTGGCGCTAGGATTACTAGCAGAAGCAACTTCCAAGACACTGTCGCTAGGGTTACTAGCAGGAGCAGTTGTAGAAACCCTAATCCTCTTGTTGAGGCACCTTAAGTGAATGGATTGACCTAATCTCCGGATAGATCAATGTGCTCTAGCCTAGTGCATCTCCTGATACTCTCAACAAGTCAAGATGTGAAGTTTGAGTTTATGGTCAAATCTAGGGTTTGACCAAGTCAAAGCAGCCATGACTTATTCTATGAAGTCAGAGAACAAGTTAGATGGAGCCTCTAACTTCAGAGCGTGGAAGACAAGGATTGACCTCATCCTTGCCAGGAATAAAGTGTTGGATATCATGAAAGGAAAGATCGTGAAGCCATAGTTTGAAGAAGGAAAAGAGAAGGAATTGCAAAATGTTGCAGCTATGGAGAAGTTCAAAGACAGTGATATCAATTGTATGAGTATCATAGTGGAATATATAAAATACCACTTGATACCCTACATCTCCCATCTTGACTCATCGAAGAATATGTACGACGCCATAACAAATCTCTTCTCAGTCAGAAACATTGGACAAGTAATGAGTCTTAAGAATGAGCTTCGTGACATGAAGATGAATGATGATGACAGCATAACATCATACTTTGTGAGAATCTCTCAATTAAGAGATCAACTACAAGCTATTGAAGAGATCATCTTAGAGAAGAAGTTGGTAAACATAGTACTCAATGGTCTTCCCAAGACGTGGGATGCATTTACCGCAAGTATGAACACAAGAAAGGAGTATCCGACATTTGAAGAACTTTGGACTTGCTGTGCTCAAGAAGAATCAAGGATCGGTGCAAAAGAGAAACCCCAAAAGAAGTACGATGATCAAGCCTTCACAACAAGATTCAATAACTTCAGGAA